>CAJUYI010000544.1:68909-122726 GCA_910591695.1 Galerucella pusilla | reverse complement strand
CCATAATTCACTTGGGTGACTTGCGCCCCTCGCCTGCGGCTCGTTACACAAACGTCATCCATCGTGAATTATGAATTATCATAAATTGCTCGTTTAATAATATACTGTTTAACTTTTACAGCGACAAATACACTAGTGGTTTTTTCACTTATTCATTTGTTCATCAATATCACTGTTACTAGTATAAATTTCAATAACTGCGTTTTTAATAACATTAAAATAAAAATGTGTTTATTTTTAATGTTTCATAAATAAAGTTTGCATTGATATGTTTCCAAATTTCTCATTCATTAAATTGTCCAGCCGAATTACACTCGAGGTTTGTATTGATATTGGGTAAATTTGTGTTGTTCAAATTCTAAACTGTTTCCTTTAGCAATTTGACTCGAATAGCTGTCAACCTAAAAACACTCCACCTTCGGTGTCGTGTTTTTAATAGTTGACAGTTATTCTCGTCAAATTGCTAGGAAACAGTTTCTCATTAAACAACCCAAAGTTACCCGATAAAATACAAACCACTTGTGCAATTATAGGTGAATATACACTCATTACTTACAGATAGAACAGGCAATGGAATAAAAAATTATTACAATTGAAAAAAGGGTGCAAAAGGACTTTGTTGTTACGAATTATGCCATAGGGGTACACGAAGTATCATTTGAAAATAAAATGTTTGTGTGTTTTCCACAGCCTTGTTTGGAATATCGTCAAAAACGACAACAGCGTTGAATCATGTAAGCCCTTGTTCCAAGTATAGTAAAATGTGATTTATGGGTTAAGCCTTAATAAGGACACATATATTCTGTTCACTTCATTTTAACGGGAAAGCGGTCCAACAAGGGAATACCCAGATCCCATCAATTGTGGGCAGAATCAGTCTTATAAAGGTAGTTAAAATGTAAATTACCGTTGGATCTACTTGAAGACCGTTGCCATTCTTGTCCCTAACAAAATTACAATCATTTTCACTGTTCAGAATTTTTGTGAATAATTCACATAATAATACCTACAGTTTTCTTTTCATTAAAATTAAAATTCTAACCTCTCAACTAATTTTGCTTCATTACCATCTTGACAACCTTCATGACACTTCAACCATATCGTCTTAATTGAATGTAATTATGACCGTTGGATGCACTAATGATGCACCATCAATTAATTTTCCATTTAATTACATTGGTATTAGATGTGATAATGCTTGTTGTCCATCCATATTCATAAAAAGTGCCCGACACTCTCATACTGCCGCCTTTTAAATATGACGGACGCGCATGCGCCGAGAAAACCATTAAAAGGGCTATCAGACATTGGAATAAATGTTACCCCACCAAAAGTAAGGGAGGAGTATCCTTAAATTTGTTGCCAGAAAAGTTTAAAAAATTTTAGGTAGGTATACAAACGCCTATAATCCCTTTCTAAATTGGGGAAAAGAGAAAAACAATTCATTTATAAACAAGCAATTAATAGTGGTGGTGTGGACAAAATATAGTATTCTACTCGCATATAATAACTGATATTCACTTAGGTGTTTATGACACCTAAGTGAATAATAGCCATCATTAGATGCTTCTTGAATAATATACTATTGTTACGAACTCACTGATTCTGAAGCCGGTCCTGTCGCAAACTATGAATGCGACCTTTCTAGAAAGGTTCTTTCGCAGGTAATATCGAGACTGTTCTCGATCAGAGTAGAAGGCGGTGAATTCAAGGAAGGTCCAGAGATTCGAGGTACTGTATATACGCGGATTTTCGAGTGAGTAGGAGTAGTTGTTCAGTACGGGACCGCCGAGTTGTACCACGGGACACCAGGTAGATGTAATCCTACCGTCTAGTTGTACCACCATATTTCTAGAGAGGATTAACGGTTTAAAATAACAATCTAATCAATCTAAACAGTTTTATTACAAATTCGATAATATAATACAAAGAAGATATATTTTTAAAATTTGTTTTGAAATATACAGACAAATTAACATTAATTTTACAATTTAAGATCTCTTGTACTACTGCGGCAAATAATAATAGCTTAAAGATCTTACAAAATCAAATTTGGTGATCTTATTTTCTTTTAATTCTTTTATTTTAGAAGTTATATACTCATGTTTCTTTCTAGTAACAGATTTAAATTTTTTTATAATTGTTGAT
Organism: Galerucella pusilla; assembly: GCA_910591695.1. NCBI lineage: Eukaryota > Metazoa > Arthropoda > Insecta > Coleoptera > Chrysomelidae > Galerucella > Galerucella pusilla. The sequence continues at coordinate 120,578 of CAJUYI010000544.1, read as the reverse complement.
TCATTGGCAGTCTTAATTTTTGCAAATGTTTCATTTTGTATATTTATTATCATGTCCACAAAAATAAATATATTTGGATGAGGAGAATAAAAACTGTTTTTTAATAAAGAATGAAATGATTCACAAGCGTTGATAGACCGATACATGCTATTTGTGTTACATGCCCAAACTTTTGGAGGAAATTTAGCTTCTTCTGATATATAATTTTCAACTATGTAATCACAAAATTGTATTACTCTCTCATCATCGGGCGATTTGTCAAATATTTCAAGAGAAAAAAAGTCACCTACTTCGGTAGGTTCTAGAAAATGTAGGCCAAAGAATAACTTTAAAAACTTGCCAATTTCTGAATTTTTATCTTTATATTCATTCGACAAACCTAAATTTAAAATTTTACGGTACCATGCTTGACATATAAGTGAAATCTACACCCGGTTAAATTTGAATATGGCCAAAATCTATAAATTGCACTATGAATTGCTTGTTCAAAGTCGACTACTATATTTTTTGGGTTAAAGGATAAGTTAAGTGCATTACATTTATCGCTAACATTTTGAAACAATTTGAAATATGTATTACAACTTTTATCGGGTAACAGAGCAAATATGACTGGAACATAATAACCTTTTTTAAAAGCATGAATGGTAAATAGTTGGTAAAAAAACTTTGTACAATATTGAAATGTACCATCCATATAAATGGTATCACAGGAACATAAGAAATATAAATTTGTGAAACAAGAAAAGATAATTAAATTGTTTTCCTTATCTAAACAGCAAAGGAAATTTTCATCTTTAATTTTAGTTTTCAGATTTAAATTAACAACTGCATCAAAAACCTGATTTATATCCTTAGGTAATGCTGGTAAAACATCTCGCCGTGCTTCGTACAGATTTCTTCTCACACGAAGTAGAACATCGCTTCCAATGTCTGAAGCCCAATCATTGTTCTACGAGATGTTAGAAAAATCATACTGTTAATAATACTTTAATTTCTAGAAATTTTAGTACTTACAGTTAATTCTTTATGAATTAGTTTAGATGGCCTTTCTGTGCTATCCTCAACAGCTTTTCTTTTAACGCTATTACTAATAGCTTGCCTAGCAATCGTCTTCTCACCTTCATGATTATGATCAAGCTGAGATTCCAAAATAGTTTTTTCATCTGCACTTGTATATATTTTGGCATTGCATCTACTTTTGGTGTTAGTGCAACGCCATCTAATTTTACCACACTTTGCAATGTGTGCTTTTGAAAATTTAAAGTTATTTAGCACTAACAATTTTGCACCTTTTTCACTAAAGATCGATTGGACTTCCATTGCTGTCTTAAGAAACTCACGACTCACGACTGATCGCTTAGTATGAAGATTATAAATAAATAGTAAGCAGCAGTAAGAAGGTATTATCACCCCCCAACCCTTAAGAAAAATTCAAACTTCGACATTGGTGGTGGTGTTATAGAAAGTTTCACTTATTGAGAAAAGGTCATTAGAGAATTACTGAGAATAATGTAAAATATGTTAGACTACCTGATTTCAATTTCGTGGTACAACTCGGTGGTCAAAAAAGGGCAACCTTTTACGCTGCCAGATTATGTCAGGTAAGCGTGGTACTACAACTCGGTAGTCTCCGTTCAGTATACAGTGAACCGGTAAACAGTTACAGTATACAGTGAGTGAACAGATAATGAATATAGACCAGGGTCGATAATTTTTAAAATGGTAAAAAGTGAAAAAAAATTATAGTAGGATGATACCCATTAGAAAAAGTGGAGAATATAACAAAAACGAAAGGAAAAATAAATTACGGGCGATCTGAGGTCGGGAAGGGGGAGGGGGTGAGTTTTTAAGGGTAAAAAACGGTAAATCTCGATTTCCGGTAAAATTCGAATAACCGAGTTTTTGGTTTTTTATTTTTATCTTTTGCAAAAAAATTTATTTTTTCACGAAATTTGGTGAAAACTTACCTTTGTATGTCCCAAAAATACAGTAATTTTTTTTATTTAAAATATCCATTTTTTCACCTTATTTTGATTTAATGTCGAAAAATCACCCTAATTTTCAATCGAAAATTCTCACGTCAAAATATCTGCTTTTTTAAAAAAGTTGGTGTGTTTTTTGTTCGTTGAAATCTCTACTTTCTGATGGTATAAAAAAAAATATACATTTCTATGGTAAATATTCTCAGAAAATGCAAATAGTGAAAAAAACTGGAATCCGAAAAATTTTTTTTGAATCATTATGTATAATTTTGAGCTATTTATTAAAATTTACACTTCAATTACTAGAAAAACGTAAGATTTCATGTTTTATTGATAAACAAAAAAATTGCTAATCGAAATATACTACTATAATGAACAACCAAATAAGTTAATAAAGTTAATATTTAATAAGACATCTACAATATTTTGAGAAAGTTTTCGAATCTTCTTTAAATTATATGCGTAGAGACCTATTTATTTCTATTTTAAGATTAATTAACGTTAATAAAAAGATTACAGTCACAAGGATTTTCCTGTAAACAAGCAGAAGAAGATGCTGATGCTGACATTATTAAGACCTCGATAGAAATTGCTAGAGATACTAATAAAACCGGTGTGGATGGATTCGGTCCCGGCAGGTCATAGATTAAAATGTGTAAATTTTAATCCCTTTATCTATAGGCGTATTGGGTCCCAATGGTACTTAACTACCTGAAGATATTCTTCGGGGAAATGTACCTCTTTTCGGAAATCCAATCCTCCCTCTTTTTATTGTATCTGAATGTTTAAATTAAATACTATTTCATTCATTGTTTATATTTCATCGAGTGCATTTCATATTTCAGATCAATTTGTCTGTTGTTTTAAACATTTTAAAAATGAATATAAATATTATTTTAAGTGAAAAAGGAAAACAAATGTTAGTGATAAATAACTTTAAATATAGTTTTCAAAAGTGCTTAAAAAGTGGAGAAAGGCGTTGGATATGTACAAATAAAAAGTGTAAATCATATATACTTAGTTTGGGTGAATCGAAAGATATAACTTTGACAAAACATATTGAAGAGCATTGTCATAGCGCAAATATAGAAAAATTGAATCGCCAAATTGTAAGCTCTTCTTGCAAACGCAAGGCAGTTGAAGACTTGTCCGAAAAGCCTGCAAAAATTATTCGTCGTGTACTTCAAGAGAATCTGCCATCAACCATTACAACAAATGACGTAGCAAATATTAGAAGGTATATGTACTGCTCCCGTAGGAAAATGCAGCCGGCATTGCCAAAAAACATCGATGAAACTTTCGATATTTTAAAAAACAAAAACATTGGAACAAATACTGGTGAACCATTTATCTTATTTAGTAATAAAATAGACCAGATCGTTGTATTTTCATGCAAGTCAAATATTGAATTTTTGGGAAAAGTTAATCGAATTTATTTAGACGGCACATTTAATTATTGTCCACAATTTTTTTGCCAATTCTTTACTATACATGGATATTTTAATGGACACTACATTCCCTTAGTGTTTTCATTGTTGCCTAATAAATGTAGTTCAACTTATCAAAAATTATTTAATATTCTCGAAGATATCGCTTTAAAACACTCTACTAGCTTACATATCACTGAGGCAGTTATAGATTTTGAAATAGGTATTCATACTGCTATTCAAAAAGTTTGGCCAAAAGCCCATGTTATTGGCTGTCGATTTCACCTTGCACAGTCATGGTATAAAAAAATACAAAAATGTGGTTTAATATCAATGTACAGCGAGGAATCTTCTGAAGTTGGTAGATGGCTAAGGATGACCTTTGCTTTAACGTATTTACCTCCTAGGGAAGTGAGTGATTGTTTTATTTTTGATTTGCTTTCAATAGCACCAGACCAGGAAAACATAAAAAAATATTGCGATTATTTAATCGAAAATTATATATCTGAAGAATCTTTATTTCCTCCATCCCTTTGGGCAAAAAATTCAGCGGATCTTACTCGCACTACGAATGCCTGTGAATCCTTTCATAGCCATTTTAATAATTCTTTTTATAAAGCCCACCCGAATATATTTGTTTTTATTGAAAAACTAAAAGAATTTCAAATGGAGACCTATGTTAAAATGCAAAGTACACATATTATGTATAAAACGCGAAATAATAAAATAAAAAATCGCGAAAATTTCATAGCAAAAAAAATTGACGAATATGAAAAAGGAAAAATAAGTCGATTTTTTTTCATTAAATGTATCTCATTTTATTGTTCTATTAATAATTAATTGTATATGTATATATATAATATATCTTATGTATATGTGTTTCTATTTTATTTTTACCTTTTTTTTAAATCCTAAAATGTATACCTTTACAATAATATTTCAATGTAATAAATATATCAAATTTTTAAATTAGTTTTACTACCTGTTTTTCATTTGGTTTAACAACAGGTGGCTGGGACCGAATCCATACATTATTATTCAGGTAGGACTAAAGTTCGGGACCCAATAAGCACGCTATTTTTGAACTACCTGCTACTTGGGACCCAATAAGCATATGCCCAATAAAACTATCATTGTTGTGGGTCAAGATATTGATCTGTTGGTCCTTTTAAATCAATTAAATTGTAATAATCAAGATATTCATTTCCTCAAGCCAGGTTCTGGTACTATAAAAGATCTATTTTTCACATCTAATAGTTTCAAATATGAATCCTCAAAAAATATCGTTGCATTTCTCCATTTTTTCTGGTTGCGATACAACATCTGGATTTGCCGGAAAAGGAAAGAAAAGTATCGTCAACTCTTTATTAGCCGACAAAAATGTGTCAACTTTGGCCAATATTTTTTATAAAAAAGATGCGAGCAAAGAAGATATAAAAATAAATGGATTACAATTAATCAAATCTATTTATAAATGTAAAAATGATATAACACTGAACCAATTAAGATTTCAAAAATATTAATTGGCAAGAATTAAATCATCTTTCATATTGGCCAATCTCCCACCCACAGAAGGTGCAGCAGAACAACATTATTACAGGGCATATTATCAGCTTCAGACTTGGCTGGGTAACGAACTGACAGCAACAGGTTGGTGCTGGAAACAACATCAACGCGGCATTATGCCCAAATTTACAGACAAGGAATTAATTCCGGAAATATTGCTTAAAACTATTTGCTGCAGCTGTGATGTAACAGTTTAAAATGTGGCTGCCGAAAACATGGTTTGAAATGCACAAATTTATGCTCAAATTGTCATGGTTCTGAAACATGCTCGAGTGTAGAAGAAAAAACCTACAACGAAGTTGATGATTCGGATGAAATTGTGGATGAAGAACTAATGCAGACCGGAAATAATCTTGGAGATGAAGACGGTGATGGTCTCGAAGATTTTGAAGATCCACTAGAATCGGGACGGTTTGTCGAATCTAACGATGAAGAAATGCCATCAAAGAGACAAAAACTTATGGAGAAGTAATTAGAATGCAAGATAAAGTATTGATAAATAAGAAGATTATTGTATTTGAAAATATTATAATTAATAACGTCATCAGTAAAAAGTATTTAAATTCAATAGTACGATTTGCATGAATATTTATATCTATTTGAGATTTTCTATGGCATAAATGTAATGAGAATTTAATAAATCAACTTTATCACTGAAAAAAAATTGCAGCAGTCACATTTTTTAGATTAAATCCTTTATAAATTCTATTTTCGCATATTTTTTACAATTTTGATGTTTTATGGATTAGCAATTTTTTTGTTTATCAATATAACATGAAATCTTACGTTTTTCTAGTAATTAAAGTGTGAATTTTAATAAATAGCTTAAAATTATACATAATGATTCAAAAAAAATTTTTCGGATTCCAGTTTTTTTCACTATTTGCATTTTCTGAGAATATTTACCATAGAAATGTATATTTGTTTATACCATCAGAAAGTAGAGATTTCAACGAACAAAAAACACACCAACTTTTTTAAAAAAGCAGATATTTTGACGTGAGAATTTTCGATTGAAAATTAGGGTGATTTTTCGATATTAAGTCAAAATAAGCTGAAAAAATTAATATTTTAAATAAAAAAAATTACTGTATTTTTGGGACATACGAAGGTAAGTTTTCACCAAATTTCGTGAAAAAATAAATTTTTTTGCAAAAGATAAAAATAAAAAACCAAAAACTCGGTTATTCGAATTTTTCACATAAATTTTGAAGTTATGTGAAAAAGATGTCAATACAAAAGTTGTAGATCTTTTTATTACCTACAACTTTGCCATTTAACTTTTTTTCATAAGACTTGCAGTTTTACCGGAAATCGAGGTTTACCGTTTTTTACCCTTAAAAACTCACCCCCTTCCCGACCTCAAATCGCCCGTAATTTATTTTTCCTTCCGTTTTTGTTATATTCTCTACTTCTTCCAATGGGTTTCATCCTACTATAAATTTTTTTGGTCTCAAAAATTATCGACCCTGGTCTAATATAAATAGTGTTGAAGATAAATTAGGACAATTATTATACCGAGTGTAGATAAATTAATAGACATTAAGTAGTGTGTAAATTAAGTTTATTATAGTGTGTAAGTGTTTCTTCAATAAATCAATAGTAATTAGCCATAGCGAGCGTATAATTTTATCCCACGGTAAAAAACATTTCAAATAAATAAGAAAAACATTACACTATTATTAAAAAAAGTTTCTAAAATTTGTTTTTACCTTTTTGTCGTTTTCCAAGAACTTTCCCAAGGAATCGTGCGATTGTACAGGCTTTTTTGGTTGCATGGAGTCCATCTGATGAGCTCTTATATTCATATAAGGATCGACGGGAGCTTCGATTGGATCGGGAACACTGATACCGCAACGATTTAAAAACATTCTTGTAAATTTATCGCAATTCGTAATTTTGAATACTCTGCCGTGAAATTCAATTTCTCTGCCTATATTGAAATCTATTATGTCGTAAAAATTATCGTCCATCGGTGCCGGAAATCGGATTCGTTGTCGACTCATTAAAGTACCTAAAATCATTTATTCATTAAAACAAACAAATATTTGGTCTTAAGGCTCATACAATATGCTCTTTACTGTCTCAATTGAAACCTATAGTTTTTCAGTCAGCTTGCTTATTTTTTATCCTTCCTTAATACAAAGTGTCCCAGCAATTCATATTAAAAACTTGATAGATGATAGAGGGACTGTGATATCTCGATAAAATGAACGGTTTGAGAGATATGGACGATGTTATTTCGCACTGACACCGTATAGTAGGTACCTGTACATTAATCAAAATGAACATTTACATTTTTTTAACTATAGTTGTATTATTTACAATGTTGATGTTAAAAAACATTGATTAAAAGTGATGAATATTAATTTAAAAATTTTTGATACCCTAAGAGACTGTCAGTAAGCTATCCCCATATACAATAGAGTGCTGCTTATATTTAGGTGCTGTCAGTTGAGACGGTAATATGATTTTATTCGCAAAGGAGGCAAAATTTTGATCCGACCTTAATACACGGTGTCCCAACAATTCTTATAAAAAACTTGATAGATGATAGAGGGGCTGAACGGTTTGAGAGATATGGGCAATGTTATTTCGCACTGCTCACCGTATAGTCATTAACTAAAATAAAGATTTACCCACATTTTTTAAATAATAGTTGTATTATTTACAATGTGATGTGAAAAAACATTTATTATAAAGTATTGCATATAAATTTAACAAAAGTAAAAATACGAAAATGACAACAAAAACCAATGGAATAATTCTATTTACAAATTCAAACAAAGGTACAAAATACCTGTACTAATTTAATTGAAAAAATGCATTATTCTAAGTCAGCTGAATTTTTGTTGTCTGTCGACAATTGTGAGGGCGAGTAATGGAAAATCAGTAATCTCTTAAACCGCTAATTAAATCCAGATGTCACAAGAGGACGCATTTTCTTCAAATTTTTTTGAGAAATTTAAATACGTGGCATGTAGAAGTGAAAAAACAAACAAATATGAAAGATAATATCAACATTGAACTTAGTCTGTTCCTGAGCCCACAAGGGCAGTACAGTCCTTATGATCAGTAACATTTGGCTTAAAAATTTTTATCTAATTCCGCTATCAAATGTGACACTTTAAGTCACTCCTTGACGTTAGGTAACGTCACATTTTTCATAACCTTCATATATCAGTTATGAAAAGTAGTTATGTAATAGTTATTTACGTAATTAGTGGGATATGGACATTATTATCGCACACATGTGAAGTTTGCACGACGAGGCCGTGTAATCACATAAGTGCGTTAATAATTCCTATCACACGTGTTACGTACAAAATTTTATCTACAACTGGTTATTAGTATTATTAACAGTACCTAAAATATAGAATTTGAAAAAAATTTCAATCCAACGTATTTTTAATAATATTGACTGCAAACATAAGGTACTGTGGATCATATTTTGTGACCATAGCAGCAAAGACAAACAAGGCTGTGGAAAAAAAATAAATTAGTTATGTCATCAAATTTTCAAAGTTGAATGAACAAAAATCTATAAAAATTAGTTCAAGCGAAGAAAATCTCCTTTCGGAAATTGAAAATGCAGCTTCCAATGTTATTTTAAATATTTAATTTTGGTATTAATATGTTTCTAGATTCTCATTACCGCACTAGTGCGGTAATGTAATCAAAAACGCACTAGTGCGGTAATATACGTCATTATGACACTAAAAATAGTGTCAAATCGTACCCGTTACATGACAGTTGTAGATAAAAACTTTTTCCTACGATCACATAGGAAAGTGACATATTATATCGCACTGTCTAGTTCTATAGAAAGTTGACCACTGTCAAGCTATCAAATATATAATTTTTAATTAGATTTACCTATGTAATATCTAAATTTGAAGCAATCTATTTGAAAAGTGAAATTTTTGTCATTTTCTTGATTAAAAAAAATTTGGGGAGCGGTCGAGGATCGAACCCGCGTCAGTTGTCAGTCCGATGTTGATTTCAATCCTTTGGATTTTTCAATTTGGTCGCAAATAAAGGCATTAGTTCACAAAGAAAAAAATACTTCTCTTCCACAACTGCGACGGAAAATAGAAGAAGCTGCGGATGTAATTAAAAATAATAGACAAGGATTATTTGATATTAAGAGATCTTTACGAAAGCGGATCATAAAGTGTATTGAAGTAAATGGTGGGCATTTTGAGCATTTGCTTTGAAGTTTTTTATTTTTGTTTACAAATTTGTTGTTACATATTTGGGGAATAATAAAATTTTTCATGAAAAAATTTATTGAACTTTTTAGAAGCAAATAACTCGATAACCGATTGAGTTACACGAAAAAAGAAGAGTAACTTTTTTTGTAGAATTTAACGCTTTTTAATATTTTTTTATTATTTTAGTTGTAAGTTGAGCCCAAAAAAAGTTTACTTTGATTTAATTAACACAAACAAGTGTAACTAGCGGCCTCTATTAGCAATGTTAAATTAGAGTGCAAATTCCTCATGCCAAAAAACGTAAAGTTGCCAATTTTCAAAGAGAAATTGTGGAAACAAAGAAATTAATACGAATATAAGAATTTAAACTTAAAATTTGAACACCCCGTATCTCGGAAACTAGCAATATCTGCATAAGGCATGTTGAGCAGAATCATCATATTTTGAGATCCAGAATCTACAGTTCAGAGGTTGGACATTCTTAATGAATCACCCTGTATTATCAATAAAACATTAATAACAGGAATCAATCATTTAAGTATTATCCACTTGTTTTGTTACTGTCTTACACACACACGTGCGCGTGAGAAAATCCGACCCACAAAGCATCCACCCTCGGGCTTATGGCCCGCGGGTTGATGCTAAGTAGATGTAGTAGATGTAGTAGATGTTTCGATGTTAAGGGGTAGCTCTGGTGGCTATGTTCCCTTGTCCTTCTCCATGTCGTTATGTCGGTTTGGTTGTATGTGTATGTGTGCTTTCGCCACCTCATGTCAAAGTCTGTTCCACCCGCCTTAAGCCGGCCTTAACATGAGTGATCCGTCGCATTTCTTTAGAGCTGGCCCCTCAGGTGTCCCCAAGCTCCTATCTTAGTAGAAGTTCGGGGACCCTGTATTGGGGAGTTCCTCTACGCAGTGTACTTTCTTGTCCACCCCGGTGATTTTTGTGTTTTTTGAGTTTTTTTTTTTTGGTTTCTCTTTCTTTCTTTTCTTTTCTTCTGTAGTCTTCTGCCGTGTAGCTAGTCAGGTCTCTCTGCTCTGTGTTCGGATAAGATCTAAGCTCTTCAAATAGCTTTCTGGCTATTGCTTCCATTATCTCTAGTACCTTCTGCGGTTTTAGGTCGTTGTATATATCTTCCTTTCTTACGTACCAGGGAGCGTCCTGAGCCTGCCTGTTCGAGATGTTTTGTTGTGCCTGTAATTTTTTCCTATTTGTTTCGCTTGTATGCCCCCATGCAACAGATGCGTATGTTAATATCGGTATTATAATGCTCCTTATGAATAGTAATTTTGTCTTCAAGTCCAGTTTACTTCTTCTGCCGAGTACTATGTTGTTCTCTAAATCCGAGCTGCTCCTCTGGTATCACGTTCAGTTCTCTTGTTTGAGTCTTAAGAATCCTTAGAATGACTCTTTCGGCTATTTTGCTCATTGACGGTAATAAGCTTATTGGGCGGTAATTTTGTGGGAAAGTCGGACATTTTCCCATTTTTTTTATCATGATTACTTCGGCTTTTTTCCATCTTGCAGGGAAGTACTTCATCCTAAGTATCGCGTTAATTATGTTGTTGAGCATAAACTGTAATTCCAAGTTGTTTTTAAGTACTTCCGCTTTTTCCTCTTCTTCGTATGCCATACCATTTGCTCCGTGCAGAGGTGGCATTAGTTTGTTGGGCTCTCTTAAAACTTTTGCGATTTTCCACAGGCCTGGTTTCTGTGGGTCTAGGTCGTTTATCTTCCTGTTCCATGTGTCGCTGTTGTGTTGTTTCAGTTTTTCTTCCACTTCAATGTTGGCTCTTATTTTGTCTTCTCGGTCCTGTGTTCTGCGGGCAATCCTTAGGGCTCTGTTTCTTTCCCCTATCAAGTCTTTCAGATCGTCGCTCAGATGTTGAAATTTTCCGTATTTTTCCGATACGGTTGTCGTGGTATTTCTTTCTATCGCTTCTGATAGTGCTTCTTCAAAGGAACGGATTTTGTCCTCTATCTCTTCTTTTCTACTTATTTCTTCTATCGGACCAAGTAGCTGTCCCGCTATTCTCCAGAACTTCGTCCAGTCAGTCCTCTTTTTTTGTCTTCTTTCTTGTCTTGAACCATCCCCGACGGTGAGGACTACTGGCACGTGGGCGTCTCCTCCGTCGGCGGTCCAAATGTCCCAGAGCACCTCGATGTATCGCATCACCGCGATGTCTAAGACATTCGATGGTCGCCTCCTGGTGGGTAATGTGTTGGCCTGGGTGGTCCTATTACTTGGAGAGCGGCATGGCGTTCCGTTATCCTTTCCAAGTTTCTTCCTTGTCCGTTCCTTGTTGTGCAGTACCACGTGGGGGACTTGGCATTTAGATCTCCTATGATAATGCCTTGTTTGTCATCTGGGAGTATTGCTAACACGTCTTCTTCCTGTATCACAGTGTTTGGCCTAACGTATACCGATGCGATTCTGGCATCTCCAAAGGTTGTCTTCACTATAATCCTGGTCGCTTCCATGGTTATGACTCCGCCCGGCGTGTTTTCTTGATTCTGGCGCAGCTACTTTTTAACAAGGATCGCCGTGCCTCCAGAGTTTCTATTGATGTCTGTTCTGTATACGTTATAGCCTGGCCAGGTGAGTCTAAACTCGTCTCCTGGCAGTTTTGTTTGCTGGAGCGCGAAGATGTCAAAATCTTCCTCCTCCAAAATTTCTCCCCTGATGTTTATGTTTGTTCTGAGTCCTCCCGTATTCCATGAGCCGATCTTTATTTTACTTGGTAAGGTTTGTATATCCATTAACTGTTTCTGAAAATTTTCCATGAATTCCTGGATTACTCGGAATCCCTCCATCAACTCTTTGAATTGTGTCATTGACACGAATTCCGTTTGTTTTTCCTGTTCCTTCGGTGCGTTATTGGTTGCTTGTACGTAGCTTTTTGTTTGTGTGTTTGTTTCCGTCTTCTTCTGTTGCTTGTTGGCTGCTGTTTGTGCACGGTTTTTGGGGCATCCTCTGTAGTTTGCGGGTGATCTCCTTCGCAATTTTGGCAGGTCGCTGCTTCCTCATTTCTTCTGGGCAGTCTGCGGCCCTGTGTGCTCCTGCGCATCTTACGCAGTGTATTTCCATGTTGCATGTATTTTGTCCATGGTGGAATCCCTGACATCTGTAGCATTGTACTGGCCCGTTGTTCCTTGTTTGCTCTACCAGCGTTTTTTTAGTGTGGCATAAGTATCTCAGGCTTTTATAAGCCTGCTCCTCCTTGGGGTCGATTGATATCACAAAAATTGGGAGTCGCTTCCTTTCTCCTATCCTTGAGTGTACTTGCCACATTCTGTGTACTTTAAGTCCTTCTTCTTTTAATGCCTCCGATATTTCTTCCGGGTCCGTATTTGCAGCTGTCTTGGTTCAGAAGGAAGGTGTCTGGTGTACTATGTCGGTGAATTCTATAATGTATTTGGGCATTTTTCTGTAGTCCTCTGGGGTGGCTGTTTATAATTTCGCACTGATCTCTCATGAATTAACTTTGTTACCGTCTTCGGTCCTCGATAGATGCCTTATACTGCTGAGTTACGATACGGTTAAAAAGAGGTAGTCCGTTCGTACAGCGACATCTACGAGCGGGGACAGGAACTTCACGGCGACGTTAATAGGGTTGCCAACTCTTCAGGCGTCACGTATTGGCCGTTTATAATTACGGGAGATTGTTAGTTGTTAATAAATATGCACACTTATAGTTGCTAAGGTACTTTTTTTACCGATAAGTGATAAAACAAAAACACATTTTTAATAAAGCAAATACATAAATACTACTAATCGAACGACAAATTATTAAAAGCAAAAAATGAAAAATTACTATAATATATGCTCAAAATGCTTGCCATCTTGTGCAATGCAACACGTGATTCTAGCTTCCAACGATTTACTTTCATTACTCAACATATCGGGTGTTATTGACGCGAAAACTGGTCCACTGGTCAAATTTTTTTGTTGTGTCAGATAGGGACCAACATTTTTTCAAAAACTGAAACAACGGTACTAGCTGGAACGGTACCGAAATGTCGTATAAAAATATAAAAGCATAATATTGTGGTTTGCTTCCCAAAAAATAAGAAAAAAGAATAAGTATAGTTTGGCAAGTTTAACTGGAGCTACGGGGCATCGGTAAGAGGCGGGGAAAAACATGGCGTATGTCTGTCAAACGTACAAATGGCGTACGGTACCTATTTTACCAAGTAAAACTGAAATTACAAAGGTTACTGACAATAACAACGCCACTGGATAAATCAATATCAGTCAATTGACGAAGTGAGAGGGAAGAACATACGCACGCGCTTGCCAATAAGAAGTCAGCCGGTCGATACAAATCACCAATTATGTAATCGGAGGGTGTGGTCATTATGGTTTTCGTACAACGTTGCCAGAGCTTTAAGAAGCCCATAACAAATTTGGAAAAGTGTTCTCTTTTAATATTCATGAATTGGAAAATAATGTTAATAGAATAAATCCAAGGAAACAAGCACATTATAAAATTAACGTTCAATAATATTTTTAATATTGTTAATAATAAAAAGACCCATTTATAATTATTATCACTACATAATCAGTACTTCAACTTTTTCATAGAAACGTGGCAATGTCGAATGTTTTCGACTGCATTCCTTTCATGGTTTCAGATAAACTTGCCAAAGTATAATGCCACAAGGAACATACAGAAGAATTTGGTATATCAATGAGTTATTATTTTTTTCGAAATGTTCAAATTTTTAAAAAAGTCAGCATAACTCGGAACCCTCTGTGTTTAGGTATGGGGAACCAATATGGAGAAGTATTTTAATTTTTAGGAGCAATCAAAAAATGCAATGAAATATTGGTTGTTCCATAAGAAGAAATATAACTTTTATACGCCACACTTTATTGGATCATCCTGTATTTTTTAAAATAATTTTGAAATGTAGCCTATATGAATGTACAATCTACTAAAGTGACAAACATTTTAAAACTTTTACTGTTTCGCTATATAAACCTCCATCCCGTTGATCGTGATTCACCCTATGTTATATGTTTTCCTGCGGGCGTATAGAAAAAGTATAGTAAGCACCTAATGTCAAAAACATCTTTAGTCACTGACAAAACCTCAAAAACTCGTGACTAAAGTAACGTTTTTGACACTTGGTAGTAAATATACAATTTCCGATAACTTTCCTATAAGATATTTCTCATAGTCTGCTGTTGTTGTGGAATATGTTGTATTGTACCTTAATTCGGTAGCTTCGGATCTAGTTATTTTTTCTCTTGTGACTAATCTCAAATATCAGGGCAATTTGTTGTTGTTGCAATAAAACATTGATACCAATAAACTTAATCAATCAGTCTTGATGAATATCTGAATATTTATTTATGCACTTGTTGCATACAATATTTTTTCTACGAGCTTGTAAAAACCAATAAATGTCTTATTTAGGTTGATGGACTACAAATGGCGAGGATTTGACTGTTTATGTTTGTCATGATAACAAAACGCTGTAGTAACAGTTTTTCCACTAAATATAGTTCAATAAAGTTTCGTTTTTTGCATAAAGGTAGAAAATAGTATATTGTGCAACAAGAGGGGAAAGTATGCATTGATTATAATTGAAAAATGGACCTTTTATTATCAACAATATATTAATACTAATGTTTAAACGTTAGTTCTTTAATGTGCTTCTTTCATTGGTAATAGAGTAATAGGGATGGAGTTTACCAAGCACCTCTAATTATGTAACTGTTATTTCTTATGATTCTTATAAAAACAAGTACTCGTAGCTAAAGTACAGTACGTAACTCGTGTTGTGAAGCATTTTACGCATTCACGGAATCACGCACTCGCCGCCACGGCATCGTGCGTAACTTTTCCGTTCGTGCATAAAATGCTTCTTACCATACACGTTACGTAATATACTATTATATATACCAACGCTACATCTTAGCATTATTTAAAACCATTATCAATAGGGGACATCGGTCCAAGTTGCCAACCCAAAAAATTTCACATTTTTCTACCACTGGGGAAAGAAAATTTCCGGACGATTTTGTCATGTAAAGGTTCGTATTATTTATAAATATCCGTAAACGGAGCCTCGACTCTTCAAATTAGATAATTTAATGCAAATATCGAAATTTGTAAAAGTCATATCTGATTGGCTGAAAGTTTTGTTGGAGCACCTGATTTCACGTCAATAATGTCATCAATACCACAGAGTACACCATCCAACAAGAGACGAAAGCTTTGTCGGTTCCCTTGAAGTCGGACTTACCTACATGATATTGAGCGGAAATACGTCGAGGCATTGACACATAAACTACTTGATACACTGAGAAAAGTAACACTACACTAAGAAAAAAGTATTGTTGATGAACCTCCCTCACAATTAGGTCTATAGAATATTTTTTTAACTACTTACATGAGAACGCCTTATTATTCATCTCATGTGTGTAATGAGAAGTGGCTCATTTTTAACCTAATCTTAAAATAATATACGGTGAACTGAGGGGAATGAACGGAAGTGTCGACTTGACATTGACAGATAAACTAATTAATTCATGCATGTGCACACAAATTTGCGATCACGAAAACTACTTTCTTTCGCCTCTTGTTAGATGGTGTACTCTGTGCCAATACGCCATCTATCTTTAAGGGTTGCGTTCAGAAAACACAACTGTTGGCATTTTTCCGTTCCCTATACAGTCAGCGCGACAGGTCGCTCTCGCCGTATAGGAAACGGAATTGAAAATCAAGTACTCCGTTCCCTAGCTGATATGCGCGAACCGTAGCCATGCCGCACGCAATTATGCATTTTCCGCATTTTTTATCTATGATGACAATAGTTCTGTTCCTAGAGCAGTCACAAACGATTGGGAACAGGACCATACAGTGAGCGCGACAGGTCGCTCTCGCCGTATAGGAAACGTTTCCAGCAGATATGCGCGAAATTTAAATAATTTATTGAACATTTTTGATTTTTAGTCAAAAGGAGACACAACTTAATATAATTAAACCAAACTTTATTCATACAGAACTACAAAAACATACTGAAAATAAATAGGATTTCTCTGTAACTTGCTATAAAGAATAAATAATAATATTATAGCCATCCAAATTAATGATCAATGTGTACTGCCATGACTTATAGCGTTTGTGGCTGCCTGTAGGATGTTTGCGATCAATGATCGCTTTTTGCGAGGTCTTTTTCTTGATTTTATTTCGCTGCTGGATGGCCGTCCTGCTTGCATTGCTTTGGCACCCCTATACCCAGATGCTCTTCTAGAGATAGATGTGGGTTGTACATTAATTCTCCGAGACTTCTTTTTCTGAGTAAAAGAGGAACACAGAGCATAGAATGAAGCTTCGTTATTGATATTTTTCATCTGCTTATTAAACTTTTTGACAGTAGGCAACAGTGCTGGATGAGTTTCCACGAAGCTGTTTATTTTTTTTAAATTTGCTTTGAACTCCTCCAGTTCGTCTTGTGCATTAGTGTCAGTCTCGTTCGTTTCAACAGGAAAACTATTTTCTTCTCTAGACATGTCATCCAGTCCATTTTCCATTTCTATCATGGGTGCGTCAAAGTCTGCTATAATTTCGTTATCTTTTTCTTTATCCATATCTTTGAAGAAGCTGGCACCACCGATGTTGTTTCCAAGTGCTTATGTGGCGAGTTCTATTTTGTCTTGTGATAAAATATTAGGAACGTTATGCATCTGAACACCAGTACTTTGTAGAAGTTTTCCAGCGGCAAACAGATGAAATCTACCAGAGATGCTGCATTAAAAGCCTTACATCTTTGTAGTACCAAGTCCTTAAACAATCTTATTGACACTTCTACTAAATTATTCGTATTGTGACCTCTGTTCCAAAGTTTTTTTCGAAAATAATGGCACCAATCCTGTCTTCGCTGCCACATATTGTCAAAATAGTCAAGAAAATTCATATATTTACACGCAATTTCACTCTCGCATAAAGCCTGCTTGAACAATTCGCAATCAATTTTTTCCTTAGAATAAAGAATATCACGAAAATGTAACATAAGTGTACGACGATCATCCTTTTCAATTCGATGTTCTGAATTCCACAACCATCTCCAAACGGTTTGCATTACATGAAATGTACAAAGCAGCAATGCAGAATCTGGGAAGACTGTTTTTATCGCGTTTCGCTCCGCTGCACTATCGTCGGTCATAAAAACTGAAGGATAGGTCTTTCCGTAAAATCCCTCATTTCCAAGAAGCCCCCTTAGTGCTTTGAAGCAATATTCGTACACTTGTTCATTCTGTTCATAGTGAATAATGCAACCCAACGGAACTCCTCCTATTTTACTTGCTCCAAACAAAAAAGTTACAATAGATCCACCTTGGTCACAAGATCCACTTGAATCCACAAAAACAATGTCAGCCGAGAAATGAAGCTGATGGGCACGTAGCATGATCGGAGTTAAAATCACACAGCAAAAGGGTTCAGACTGAACACTCAACTTATAACCTTTTTCTTCCAGCTCGGAAGCTCTTTCGCGCAACTTCTGTACTATACTTTTGCTAGACCTATCACCATAATTATGGGTCCTGAAACATATATGTAAGTAAGTGTGAATATTTTTAATAATGTATGACAAATCTACCTCCACTTTTCATACATATCATAGATACTTCGATCCGTTGGGTTTATTTGGGCATTTGCGAGAACTTCCACCAATTTGTCAACTGGGGTGGCCGCCATTAGTGAAGCTTTATGGTAAGATTTTGCCTCACTTGGTGACATGTTATATTCAAAGTATTTAATGAAAAGACTTCTCGTTTTTGGAGAAACGCGAAGAAAACTAAATGCTTCCGCGACATTTGTTCTGTGAGAATGATTGAAATTAATCTGAAAAATAATGAGATAGCATTATTAGAGAGCAGTACCTACTTTCTCATTATAAGCACAGTAGTATGACTATAGGTAATTACTGAAAAGCGGGCTACATCAAAACATTTTAAATAATAAATAATGAAATTAAAAAATACTTTTTTTTAAATACCTGCCCTGTATATTGAGAAAAAAATCGGAAATAAAATTTAACATTGCTCGGATGTTCCTAATCCCTCAGAGTATATTTGTGCCAATTTTCAAATTTCTAGGTAAAGTTATTACTACTAAATTACTAAATTTACTCACCAGAATCACCGTGTCCAGTCCTTCCTTGAGGTACTTGTCTCTGTATCTGCTGTCCTTGTTGTTCTTTTTAACTTTTACAATAATTTTCGCAATGCAATGTTTATTTCTGTTTCTGGTAGTCTTCTTCTTGCGGTCTTTATTTTTATCACTATGTTGGCAGACGAAATCTTTCCTATATGCCAGCTGTTTCAGATTATTATAAGTTCTCTGTACTATCCATTCTGTGGATGTACATTCTGAAAATGTCTTAAGCCACTTCCTACAACTTTCATCTAACGTCTCGTTATCATCTCGAACGAAACGAGTTCGCACAATTACTTCTGAATCCATTGGTTTGTCAGATATGACTTTATAAACAACAGAATATCTATTAAAAGCCTTTTCTATCTGTTCCAGATTCATTTTGCACCACACAAATCACAAATACAAGGATAGTAATAAACAAAACAAATCACGCACAGCCGACTTCTGTTAATAGGTCTGTTCGTAGAGCAAACGGTTTGAAACTGGACGACTCATGCGCAGTGAATGAAAAGTGTTACATAAAAAGACTCTGCGCATGAGTGGTCCTGTTCCCAATCGTTTGTGACTGCTCTAGGAACAGAACTATTGTCATCATAGATAAAATGCGGAAAATGCATAATTGCGTGCGGCATGGCTACGGTTCGCGCATATCAGCTAGGGAACGGAGTACTTGATTTTCAATTCCGTTTCCTATACGGCGAGAGCGACCTGTCGCGCTGACTGTATAGGGAACGGAAAAATGCCAACTGTTGCAGAACCGTTGACTGTAAGTTCTGTGAACGCACTTTGATTAGTGAGCGAAGCCATAATTGCGCTTAGTGAGCACAACACGATGCAGATTGTGATATTTTTATAAAGAGTGTCTTTGGTTTCATTATTAGTAAACAAAGATTATACTTAGTAAAGGTATTAGTGAAATAAATAAGTATTACAACATGAGTGATGATTATGAATATGAACTGATAGCCAGATACGAAAAATGTTTACAAATGATTGAAAAATGTTTTGTATTTATTTATTTGATTATATGTGAGTATTCTACATATATAATCTGTGAATCTGTGATTAAAGATTATCTATGATATTCTATACTTTCCAAAAATGATCGTTCAGAAGACATACGTCAACCATTCGTTACTTAGTGAACGCTCAACCAACTGTTATGTTTTCTATTCTCTATTCGTAAAATCTCGCATGCGACAGATAAAAAATGTCTCTGCTTGAGAATAGACCCTCTGAACGCTACAATTATTGACGTGAAATCCGGTGCTCCAACAGAACTTTCAGCCAATCAGATATGACTTTTACAAATATCGATATATATCTAATTTGATTTAATTTGAAGAGTCGAGGCTCCGTTTACGGATATTTATAAATAATACGAACCTTTACATGACAAAATCGCCCGGAAATTTTCTTTCCCCAGTGGTAGAAAAATGTGAAATTTTTTGGGTTGGCAACTTGAACCGAAGTCCCCTATTGAAATAACTTAATTATTAGTCTCAACCGAACACAAAATTCACCCTATGTCAAAGAACGCAGTTTATGTCATTTTAGTTCTCACCTAAACATATAGGCCAAGAGCCGGGTATTTTTTGTAAAAAATGTACGGGAACAGATAGTTTTTTCTTTGAATATGTTCAGGGGTGTCCCCTGAATGTAAATCCAAGTTGGCGTCATGGGAGGGGCTTCACTTCAGCCACTATTTTGAAAAACACGTTTTATTAAATATCTCGTGAACCACACGCATCGTACGACAAAAGTAGTGGGGTTCATTATTGTAGATAATAATATTTGCCATCTTTTTTATTCGAAACTTTTTTTTGTATAAGGCATAGGTTTTTAATTATAGCGCTCCAAACTTTTTTCAATATGGTTTTTGCTGAATATTCAGTGAATGGTCAATGATAAATTGAAAATGGTGATAACTGAATTTATTGTAGAACATGAAATTTTCTATAAATTTCATAAGAAACTGTTTCCCGTAGCATTTATAGTTTAGGAGCTGTAGCTTGGTAAAACTTGCTCCTCGTACATTATCAGTGGCAATATTGCTCGTTGTATGCGAAAACAATTATTTCATAACGCATAAAATGACATGAAGTATTCAAAAAATGTCAATACAGCTGTGTAACGAATCAATTAAAATTATAAATAATGTGGAGAACAACTAATAATTCATCGATCTTTATTGTTGCTTAAAGCGATATCATCATATAAAAGATTGTCAATGTAGCAAAAAACAATAGTGCATAACGCTACATCGTTAGAATTGTTATTGTTATTCCTAATATTATTATTATTATTAATTAACGTTATGCTTGTATTATGCTATTTTATATTGTACAGTAATATTTTATATTGCATATATATATATTGTAATATTAAAAATAATTTCTTTTTCAATAGAAGAATATGAAGCTTTGTATTCAATTTGAATATTATATTTTTTTAAATTTAACGTGAATCTGAGTCCCCCCTTGTGTGCGAACGTATTTCTTTAACGGCCCCTAACCCGTTTCAAATGTTGCAAATTTTGTAAAATACTGTGTATATTCGTCAGCACTTTATTTTCTCTCTCTAAAATTGTTGTCGAAATCACTAAAAGAAAAAGAAATGTGTAGCATACTGAGCTAACAACCAAAAGGTCCTAGGTTCGAAGCCCATTTTTGACCTGAGTCTTTCCCCTTTCTCAAAAAAATATTTACATGTGCTTATAAATCAAATCAATAACGAAAGAAAACTAGACGCAACATAATATATTGGAAAGAACGGAATTATAACACACAATTCGAAAAATATATATAATTTCCTTCATATCTGGACACATTTTAGTTACTGCGCTTGCTTGCAGCCCTATGACCGGGTCACAAACAGGCGAGGGAACGACCCTAGCGCATGATGAATATACAGCATTATAATCTCGTTATAATCTCATTTACAGCGTAATAGCTCCTAAACTATAAATGCTTCGGGAAAAGTTTCCAATGGAATTTATCGAAAATTTCATGCTCTACAATTCAGTTACCACTATTTTTTTAATTTATCATTGACTATTCACAAAATATTCATCAAAAACCATATTGAAAGAAGTTTGGAGCGATATAATTAAAAACCTATGCGTTATACAAAAAAAGGTTTGGGATAAAAAAGATGGTAAATATTATTATCTACAATAATGATTCCCACAATTTTTGTCGTATGGTGCGCGGTTCGCGAGTTATTTAATAAAGTGTGTTTTTCAAGATGGCGGCTGAAGTGAAGCCCCCCCATGACGCCAACTTGGATTTATATTCAGGAGACACCCCTTAACATATTCAAAGAAAAAAATACCTGTTCCCGTACATTTTTTTCAGAACCTACTTTTTTGGCTGGGGCTCTTGGACTAATAACCAAGCACGATGTAAATATTTAAAACGTTACTAGCGTTGACATGATACTTAAAACGTCTATTTTTTAAATGGTAGAGCCTTAGCTGCTAAACTTTGACTATGAATAAGGCTGTGAACTTCATATTAAAACTGGAAATTTACTCAAATTTGGTAACTGTACCGGGTGGTCCAATAAGCCGATCTCTCGGCTATATATCAGAAACTATTCATGTTATAACTTTAGGAAAAAAAATTCTTATGAAAAGTCAACAAAAGAAATTGCTGGAAATTACTTTCAAGTTTCTAGGTTAACCGCTAGGGGGCGTAACCTGTAAAGAAAAATTTAAAAACCAGTTTTTTGTGAAATATGCCCAATTATACCCAGTGTTAAATAAGTAAACTAAAAAAAGGTCTCAATTTCGCACAAATTTGTTCAAGTACTTTTTATTCTATTTTTCCAAATGAAGGGTGGGGGAAAGTGGGAAAGTGTTTGTGGATAAATACCTATAACTTTGGTTTGAATCAACCGATTTCAACGAAATTAGTGTCAATAGAAAAAGTGAAGATGAATTAATCACATCTACTATAAAACAATGGAATTTAGTTTTAATTGTCATAGGTAGAGGGTACTTTCGAATGAAATTTGTTTTCCTCAAGAATGTTTAATAGAAACACCTAATTATTGTAAATTATAATGGAACTGGATTGAATTCTTAACAAAATGGCGCAAACCGCATGTTGATAGCTTTTGTTGAACTCCAGATATAAATAAAAACGCATAAACATAAATAAGTATAGTATTGACTCACTCTGTATTATAACTTAGAATTAAATATATAAAAAAAAGATCATACATAAATTTCGATCATTAAGACTTAATGTCCAATTAAATGCTGCTTCAATCTCAGGTTACTGCAATTGTTAAATCTGCTAGAAGAACAACCGCATATCATGCCAAAAATTTTGTGCAGAAGAGGCTTTGCTTAATAGTGCGGGTGGTGTTAATCTGCATAATAAGCATTATTGATCTGAAGAAAATCCGCTCTGGGTAGAGGAAGTGCAGCTTCAAGGTAGATGGAGTCTTAATGTTTGGTGTGGTATAGTTGACGGAAAGATCGCAGGTTCATATTTCTTGGAACTTCAAATGGCGATACATATTTGGATTTTCTGGATAATTGGTTGTCTGTTTTATTGAAAGATATTCCCTTACAAACATGAGGTATAATATTACAGCATGACGGGTGTCCTGCGCACTTTTCCAGAATAGTTAGAGATTATTTGAATGTAAGCTATCCAAATGGATGGATTGGAAGGGTAAGTATATTCTCAGGGCCAGCTAGATCTCCAGGCTTAACATGTCTGGACTTTTATATGTGGGAAAGATTGAAGGATTTAGCGTACTAAACTCACCAACCACGCGAGACGATATGCAACAGTGCATTAGAAACGCTATAAATAGTATATCAACAGCTGAAATTTAAGCAACAGATATGTCAAAGCGTGCTAGATTACATATTTGTGTGAAAACGATGAAAAACAATTTGAACATTCAATTGGACATCAAGTTTTAATGACCATGATATCTGTATGATCTTCCTTTCCCATATTTAATTTTGAGTTATATTACAGGGTGTCAATACTATACTCACTTATGTTTATGCGTTTTTATTTATATCTCGAGTTCAACAAAAGCTATCAACATGCGGTTTGCGCCATTTTGTTGAGAATTCAATCCAGTTCCATTATAATTCACAATAATTAGGTGTTTCCATTGAACATTCTTGAGGAAAACAAATTTCAATTTTTTTCATTCGAAAGTACCCTCTACCTATGACAATTAAAACTAAATGCCATTGTTTTATAGTAGATGTGATTAATTCATCTTCACTTTTTCTATTGACACTAATTTCGTTGAAATCGGTTCATTCAAACCAAAGTTATAGGTATTTATCCACAAACACTTTCCCACTTTCCCCCACCCTTTATTTGGAAAAATAGAATAAAAAGTACTCGAACAAATTTGTGCGAAATTGACACCTTTTTTTAGTTTACTTATTTAACACTAAGTATAATTGGGCATATTTCACAAAAAACTGGGTTTTAAATTTTTCTTTACAGGTTACGCCCCCTAGCGGTTAACCTAGAAACTTGAAAGTAATTTCCAACAATTTCTCTTGTCCACTTTTCCAAAGAATTTTTTTTTCCTAAAGTTATAACTTGAATAGTTTCTGATATATAGCCGAGAGATCGGCTTATTGGACCACCCGGTACAGTATATATCCTTAAATTTACAATTTTTGTTAAGTATTACAGTACCTTGTGTTATTCCACTATTTTCCACTCGAGGCTCTACAACCTGTATAGTCCCGTCCTCTAAAAATAAATAAATTTTCACTTTTCTTATTAAAAATGGTGCCCCTCTCACTTCTTGCAAAGTTTCTTGAAAAAAAGCATCAAAACAAAGAATCTGAAAATAATATATTTAGTATTTGAATGAAGGTGAATAAAAATGTCTTACCTTTTTATCGAAAGCTATCCAACCGGGTATTTCCATGCTTTCACCACGAGGATAGATGGACGGGTATTTATCGGATAATGGACCAAACATATTTGGTCTGACTTTTTCTATTAAGGCCCTATTACCTTTGCCGATAAAATCAAATTTTGGATGCATGTTGAATTTTGTTCTCCCAATCTAAAAAAAAGCCAGTCATGAGGACGCCCTACAGGAGTTTAAACACAAATGTACATGGATCAATTCTATACATTTCAAAGCACGCTCATGGTATACATCCTACACCAACTTCTTACGTTACAGATCTGCGATAATTTTTTCATCAGTATTAAAGTCTAGTAGTAGCAGTTAACATTTAAAATGTGTATGGTATTTTGGAGGGAAGTAAACTACACAAAAAACATCATGTCTAAAGTAAATATTCGGAACCAAATTTAAAGTACCATACATATTTTTCATGTTAACTGCTACTATACCCTAATACTGTTCATCTTAATACTAGCTATTAGTGTATCAAGAGCAGAAAGTAGTACTTTGGCAGTCGAGAGAGAAAGTTGCGGAAAACATCAACTTTGCAGTTGCTTTTCAAGGCACAAAAGACGACTTTCGATAGTAGTCGTAGGAAAAAATAATTTTCATATACACAACTATATTTTTCGAACTTAATTCAATTAAATAATAATCATGTAGTTAATCACTGAAATGTGATGATTATCTCTGAAACCCTCAAGATTTGGGGATATTATACTAATAGGTATACCTTTTTTTATAGTAATGATATGCCGCATACGTGGCCTATGTAGCGCCCTCTACAAAATACATCGAAATAGGTACAAAATTATGATTTCTCATTTCCAAAAACCTCCAACATTAAATTTTTGTTCATATACCTCAAAAAACGTTAAAGTTATTGTGAAAAACGAAAATTAAAATTCCATGTTTAACACCCTGTCTCTCTTAATATCAACATTTTATTGAGGCTAGTTGAATCGAAATATTTCAAAGTAGTCCAGTAAACGAAGGTGTCGCAACATGGGCAACTGGTCCAGCAAGAGCAATTTTTTTTAATTCGCAGGTTATGGTAGGCACATTAAATTCCCAAAATGTCAGGTACCTGACCATTGTGGAAGGGTGGGAAAGTGGCTCTGAAATTCCAGAAAATCCGTTTTCCCGCGATATCTGCCGATATTTGAGCACTGGAGAATTTTTGTTCAGACGAAAAATAAATAGCAGTTCCTTACCCACAAAAATGATTCCCAGCATTTTTTCGAAAAATTAGATAGTTTTCGAGATAAATGGCCCGAACGCCGACCCAAAATTGAGCTCTAGACCGGCGTATAGAGAGCACGCTCTGAGGGCTTGACGTCCCCAAGTAAATTACTAATTTTTTATAACTCGCGTGAAAATCAATATTTTTCAATGAATCAAAGTGCGGGTGAAAGAAGGGATCTGTGGCTACTAAGGCGTGTTTTTATCCACTCAATTCGTGCTCCTGGGTCATTGGAAAACCAGGCCAAAATTCGTCTTTGCTAGATTTTTTAATGCTTCCATGGATTTATTCATATTATTTTTATTAAGAGTTATTTCAGCCAATCCTATTGGATAATGGTTCTTTGGTGGGTACTTTATTTATTCCGAAACAATGCTACCAATAATTCGCCCGTATTTTTTTGAATAATGTGTTTTCCAAGAGGCGATTTTTGTGGATTTCTGGAGTTTTCCTGAGCGCTCTGGTTTATCGGAAATTTCTCAATGATTAACTATCAAACCCGCTTATAATTGATATTGGGAGAAAGGCTACAATATCCTCTTGCCGATGGTATAATTTTTTTGGCCAAGACCTCTGGGTTTTCAGTAAAATCGGGGAAATTTCCAGTTTCCTGAGAGGAGACAGCTATTCTTCTGAGTTTTTTCGAGCAGTTTTTTCTCTTTACAGTAAAATTCTTCCAGGTCAAGCATCATACCCGATGAAAGGTCACATTCTGAACTTTCCTTTGATATGTGTATCAAGTATTTTATTTGATGCATAAGAAAGAAATTTGTCTCTAAATTTGTTGTGATGGATGCCTCATTTTATTCTCGCACGCCGCCACGCCACCCATCTATAGTGTGGTCGACGGCGTCTGCTATAGTGCGTGTACACGTGAATGCTTTCTGCTGCATTGTTTGTCAATAACTGACAATTTTACATGTAAACACTATCTCTTTCGTGATTTTTAAAGAATAAATTAGTAGTATTCCAGTGTAAAAAGTGAAATTCAAGTCATTATTAATTTTATTGTTATTATTAAATAATACATTTTGAAATTTTCATTGATAAAAAACACAGGGAAATATTGAAAATTCTTGAGCTTCTTTTTTTTGGAGCACACGGTGAGGTTTCATTTTTTTAATTAAGATCATTAATATTGGGTGACCCGACACCCTGAGGGTAAAAGGGCTCAAGATTATATATATATATATATATATATATATATATATATTGGGTGAAATGACATCTAATGATTTGATAAATATTGTTCATTCCTGTAGAAAAATGGAAGTCGCAGAGGATTCTAGTACGCCCGTGTGTTTTATTTGTGATCAAGCTCTGACTGCAGACGTTACAACGGTTACCCGAGGACTAGAAACGTCAGTTTTTAAGTTTCAGAAAACTGCGAACTTTTTAACCACCATTTTAGCAAAAAATATAGGTGTAACGAAAAAAATTGTGGTGACAACTTTTGTAGGTAATGAACTGCTCTTCATTTTTTGTCTGAACAAAAATTCTCTAGGGATCGTAGTTCGGGAGATATCGGCGGAAAACGGATTTTCGGGATCTCTTGAGCCATTTTCCGACTCTTCCACAAATTTCAGGAAACTACACATAGATTCAAAAGTTTTGCATCACCCTAAATCTCCGAAAAAAAAATGTGTTCATTATAAATGGATCAGAGATTAATTAAATAATTAGTTTCAATAAAAAAAACGTGTAGGTATATTTGTCAAAAATGTTTATTATCCAATAATAAACTTGCTTTAAACATAAAAAGTATTCTTAGAAATTAAATAAATTAAATACAAATTGATTCTTTTCAAAGAAAAAGTTAAGTGAGAACCTGCATGAGAACTTTTAATAAAGATTATTTCCACCTCTAGAATGTATGCAAGCTTATAGTCGCCTGCCCGTGCTGTTTACCAAATTATTGATATTTTGTTGAGGAATATTTCGCCATTCTTCTTGGGCCGCATGAACAAGCTCTTGTACACTCCCGGGTGGATTTCTGCGTGCTGCCACTGCCCTGGCAAGCATGTCCCAAGCATGTTCTATGGGATTCATGACAGGAGATAGGGCAGGCCAGTTCAAACGATTGATCCCTTCAGTTTCAAGATACTCATTTACAGCTCTGGTCCGATGAGGTCGGGCGTTATCGTCCATAAAAACGAAGAAATTGCCAACAGCTGCGCGCCATAGTCTCACGTGAGGATGTAGAATCTCTCTGAGATACCTATCACCAGTCCCTCCACATGAATTAATTATGTGCGATCATTTAACATAATACCAGCCCAAAACATAGCACTTCCTCCTCTGAAGGGCGGCACGGGGCGAGCATGGGCAGGCTGAGCAACTCTCGTTAGATCCCCCCACACACGAATTCGATGGCTATCTTGTACCAAACAAATCCTTGTCTCGTCGGAAAAAAACACTGAATTCCAAAATTCTTCGGGCAAGGCCGCGTGTTCTTGAGCCCACTGTAGTCGGCGAACTCTGTGCTCGGGTTGTAGTCTGGGCACTCTTATTGGTCGGCGACACCTCAAACCTGTCGCAAGTATTCGTCTTCGTAATGTCGAGATCGATACTTGAACTCCCAACGCATGTCTCATATCTCTTTGGAGTGCTGGTATTGCTATGGTCGAGTTTCTTCGGATATTTAAGTGGATATAGCGGTTCTGCCGCTGATTAGTAACACGCCTTCTACCGCTTCTAGGTCTATCACGAAGAGAATTGGTCTGGAGATACCGGTTCCATACACGAAACACATCACTTTGCCAAACGCCAACTCTGTTTGCCACGAATCTTTGAGAATGACCTTCTTCAACTAAAGCCACTATTCTTGCACGGTCAATCTCACTTATGACTTGACGATTCATGTTTGCACTTAAAATCGTAAAAATCAAATGCCTTGAATGTTAAAATGATCGCACTAAAAATGTTATCTTACAAAAAAAACTATAAACATCTGTAGATTGCAAAAAATATGGAACATATTGAAATGATAAACATTGATAAACAAGCCAACAAAAAATTGTTGGCGCAAAAAAATTCCTTCGCATCCGAAGAAGGTGATGCAAAACTTTTGAATCTTTGTGTATTTTTCACATACTATTTTATATTTACAGAGTAATGAAACGAAATATCCCTTGCCATGAAAACATGAACACATTCCTTCATGCCTTAAATATCATCACAACTTTTGAAACTAGAAAAGTTACATACAAAGTTACATTTTTTCAAATTAATATCCCAATTTGCACATCTTTTGATCTACAGTCAAATTTGATTTTTTCATTAACAATTCAGTGATCATGTGGAATAAAAAATTTTCTTTAATCTTGATTGGAGTTTTCTCACAAACCAATTTTGAAAAACCGGTCCTGACTTAATTAAAGTTTTAGCGTTGAATGATAAATTTATCACTCAACGCTATCACGGCTTTAACTAAAGATTATGTTAAACACCCAGCTTAAACTGTAAATTTCAACAGACCAAAAAGTCCATTTATTCTGGAAATTATAAAATATTTCACGCTCTTCCTGATATTATGACTTTGGATGAATGTGAACTGATTTAAAGATTCTATCAAATTTCAGAATTGAAAAACTTAATTAAGCGCAAAAATTTCAACAAAGAAGAAAACAATTTTATAGTTTGCACCCATAGATATGAACTTGTTCTATTCATTTAGAGATATAAAATTTACTTACGTTCGGATTGAAACTATAACCAGGTAAAAATGGCAATTCTGGACACCTATACATTTTAATAATATTTTTGTATCCTCAATCGACAAGAAAAAAAATAATTCCCTCTTCCACAAAGGGATAAGTATTAGACAAGTTTCTGAAAGATTTGTCAATCGAATCATATTGTTGTCGCTATAGTTACCCGATTTATCGATAGTAATATTTATCCATGGACACCGATAGTGAAAGTTGCCATAGGGCTTTATACTTTATACAGGCAGTAATAAAAAGCTATTTTAAAATATTTATTTCTGATAGATACTCCAAATGATGATTTTATTTAGAGATTTTGTGCCACATGGAAAGACCATGTGGCAAAAGTAATCGTCGTCGTCCACATTGTGGAACCTAGTCATTGACGAGCTAATAACCCTTTTAAACGGTGAGGGCTTTCTAACGATTGGGTATGCCGATGATATCGTTGTCCTTGTTGTTGGAAGGCACATTACCGTTCTCAGGGACCTCATGCGAAGGGCTCTGAATAGGGTACATGAGTGGTGTAACGAACATAGACTTGCAGTTAATCCTGCCAAGGCTGAGATAGTTGCTTTCACCAAAAAGAGAGGTATAAGACCTGAGGGTCTAAATCTTGATGGAGTACCACTGCCGGTGGTTGAACAGGTGAAGTATCTAGGAGTGATCCTTGATAAATCACTGACATGGAAGGCTCATCTTGATAGTCGCCTAAGCAAGGTGACAAGCACGTATTGGGCCTGTAGGAGAGCCATTGGTCCAAGGTGGGGTCTGACTCCCAAAACGATCATATGGTTCTATAGAGTGATTATGCTGCCTATGCTCACATATGCGGCTCTGGTCTGGTGGCCGAGGGTAACCATGGTCACTGCTAGATCGCAACTGGCACGCCTTCGAAGGGTGGTCAGTTTGGGAGCAACTGGCTTCATGAGGTCTACACCAAATGTTGTGATGGAGGTGATCCTTGGTCTTCGGCCTCTCCACCATGTGATCGAGGCTGAGGCGGGGAGGGCTTTCCTGCGCTTGAAACGGCTGGGATACGTGAGAAGAGGGGAAGAGTGCAGGCACGTCAAGAAGCTCCGGCTCCTGGAAGATATTCCAGTTCTGGCTCGAGCGGCTGATGAATGCCTGCGTAAGTACTACTTCGCTTCCCCATACAGGGCCATGATACGGGATAGAGTGTCCTGGGAAAAAGAGAGGAATACACAGCCCAATGGGACCGTCTGGTACACAGATGGCTCATGCTCCGGTGATAGAGCAGGGGCTGGAATTTACTCCAGGAACTCAAGAACACAAGTTTGTGTACCATTGGGTGATGATGTATCTGCATATCAGGCCGAGATATATGCTATCTTGGATTGCGTGGATCGACGCATAACCATATACTCCGACAGTCAGGCAGCAATTAAAGCCCTGAGTGGGTATATCAGCAGCTCAGGACTTGCTAACGAATGTTGAGAACGACTTGCTAATCTTGCAAGGCGGAACGTGGTGCGGATAGAATGGATTCCAGCCCACTCTGGTTTTGAAGGCAACGAGATGGCGGATGCACTGGCTGCGGAAGGGGCGGCAGCTCCTTTCTGCGGCCCGGGCCCGACCCTTGGCCCAACAAAAGAAGAAAAAGAAGAAGAAGTGGCTGAGGAATCAGCACCTCGCTCATTGGAATGCTCTGCAGGGTCCTAGACAATCCAAAACTTCTACTGAAGGGATGGACTGATGGACACGCTAGGGCAGCTACTGAACTACCAAGGAGTAGGCTAAGGAAGATAGCAGGACTCCTAACAGGGCACTGCTGTATGAGGAAACACCTCCACAACTTAGGAGTAGAGGAAAGTTCCCTATGTAGGGGTTGCGGCATGACTGACGAAACGACAGTCCATGTTCTCTTAGAGTGTCCACACTGGGCTGTACTGCGCAGGCGAATCTTCGGAGTCCCTGTTATGGCCCCTGGAGACACAAGCAGACATCCATTGAAAAAGGTTGTGGCCTTGAAGGGCTCGGTTTCATGGATGTCTAGGTAGCAGGAATGGCACAATGGGCCCGCCAGTGGCCTCAGCGCCGGAACCTTGGCTTGAGTTGTCCAGGATAAGGCTTGCCTGCACATTTAGTAGTAGTAGTAGCAGAGATTTTGAGAAAAAAATATAGTACTTAATTACCGAGTTGATGGAGTAATCACTCAGAAAAATGATTAACTAAATCACTTTTTTGATAAAAATCCAAAAAAAACACAATTCCCTCCTAAGGTATCTATTTTGGAATGAAGTAGTTGATTCATATTGTTACTCCTTTTAATATCTTGAATTCTAATTCTACAACTTTTACTTTCACAATTCAAATTCAAAAAAAAGTCTCACTATCAGAACATCAGAACTATCAGAACATCTTCTAATACTTCAAAAACTTAAAGCTAATGTCAATTGCCATACGAGGTAACCTCTCGAGAAACTTGTGTTTGTAGAATCAGCACGTCCAGTCTAGCCTTCACCTTATCATTGCAGAGCTTTAAGCGTTCACGAGAAAAATTGTTTATCTTTCCCAATGTTTCTTCCATGCATTCTATGAACATAGGAGGTGTACGTTCTACTGCTGCATCACCAGGAGGAAATCTTCGAAAATTCTATAGGCTAGCAGAGATAGAGGAACTAAAGTATCCCAGTCTCTTTGGATTTCAGAAATGATCGTGCATGGTTTCTTTATGTCTAACGTATTCATCAACTCCTACCATAATTTGGATTTAAAATTTCGTCCTTGATCAGAATGTAATTCGAAAGTGACTCCGCCTCTGCTACTGTAGTCGATTTTTGATTGGGAAAAAAAAATAATCCATTACAATCAATATGTATTTGTTTCCTCTTTCTGTCATTTCTGTGTCATTTTTCTCGGCTTCTTGTCTTAGGACCTTTTCTACTATTGCACAGATCACATTTCTTGCACCAATCTTCAACGTCCAGTCGACAGTTGACCCAGTGTTCTCGTAGTACCAAAAAGTCCTCCTGAGTGACTGATAAGTTCTTCTAGCACACTTTTCATGTGTGATCTTAGCAGTACCTATTGGTGAAGTATACGTCTTTCTCATCTTCGATTCACTAGGCCATCATGAAGATACAGTGAATCCCACTGAGCCCAGTACTCTTTTAAACTTTCATTATATCTGGCTACCTCTTGTCGCCTGGAAAGTATATCGACATTGCTTTGGAGACGTCCTTATCGGTGTACTATTACAAAGTTGTATTGCTGTATCTTCTCTATCCACCTAACATATTGTCCTTCAAGATACTTGATAGTAGTTTGTGCAACTATAGTGTTGATATGATGGCCATATCGCACGAGGACGAAATATGAGCAGAAACCGTAGGCGGAGTGCTTAATCATTCGAGTGCGATATGTGCAATCCACACGAACTGAACAGTATATTTTTTCTAAGACACTCTCAAGAAAAAATCTAGAAAATATGTTACGGTTTCCTTTTTTAAATCTGTGATGCTGTTATGAGTGGATGTTGCGAGTCATAATGATGAATATTCTGCTAAATATTTCTAGCATCCACCTAACCACCTACCTGCTGTCGATATAAATATCAAGCAGAATAATTATTCAGAAATGAAATTAACATTTAAAAGAAAACTTCCTCACGGGGAATTGAACTCTGGTCTACCGCGTGAGAGACTGGAATGCTTTTTACTGAGCTACCTATAGGAATGTACTAAACGTATATCTATAACGTCAAGAGTATTACATAATTTTATAAAAATTGAAGTCTGTCAGGAGTCCCCTTGAATATCCATTTTCTTCTGTTTTTGGTATTTGTTGTTAATTTCTACGGATTGTTTTATTTGGGCTTATTTTTATGAATAAATATTCTTGATCACTTGATCCAGTGCTTCTAGGAGAGACTCTTTTTGACAAGCTATTTTGACGTTTCTTTCAAATTGAAAAAAGATGAGTTGACGTGTACTAAGCGCAAATTCTGATTGGTGGATTTCATATACATTCTAGATGAAATCATATCCGTTCAGTTAACCGTTAACCGATATGGCCTACATTTCCATTCTGTAAACTGTGCAGTAAATGGATAATAGGTATGGTTGAAATAATACCCTTCTTGGTGTGCGTCAGCGATTGTTAATGTCCTTTTAACACATTACGGAGGAATAAATGGAAAAAAGGCAGGTCTGTGATTAATCCTAATCAAAATATTAGAATAATGTCACGGATATGGTCGCTGGTTCAACACTAATATAATTATTATAATTTTGTAGAATAATGAAATCAAACGATAGGTGAGTCAAAAACTAGATGTATTTTATACTAGGATTCATTTATTGAAGACGTTATTGTATGTTTGGTTGCCTACACCACGGAGATGTGCGTTGGGTTGCCTGCAGAAAATCGTTGAGTAATGTAGGTAAATCATGCATTAATAGAGGGCATTGATGTATGATTTTGTCTAATTTTGAGAGCGTTAATAGCATATGTTAATACACGGTCGACGGAAAAAATACTTTACCTGCATGCAACTGTGAAAATAATGGGTTCTGATGGCCTAACTAAATCGTTTGAAGTGACTACGGGCGTTCTACAGGGAGAACCTTCAAGCCCCTTATTGTTTGCACTGTTTATAGCAGATTTTGAAACCTTTTTTTTACGACAAAGGCGCGCAAGGTATAAATATTGATGACAAAAATGATGTATTGTCACTAATGTTAATGTACGCTGACGACCTTGTCATTTCGGCACACTCTGAGATTAATGTTGTGGAAAAGTTGAAAATTTTGGAAAAATATCAGTTCTAATAAATTAACCGTGAATTCACAGAAGACAAAAATTATGCAATTCTATAGAGGAAGTTTCCGGAAACCTAACTTTAATTTGTATTTTAATAACCAATTGATTGCTACAACCAATAAATATTCATATTTAGGTGGAGACTTCATCGTCTTCATCAGGTCTATTTAATGAAATGGTCCAATTAAGTGTCAACAAAGGTAAACAGGCAATATGTTCTCTCTTACCAATGATGGTTAAAACAAAAATTGATACTTGGCAACCTAGAATCAACTTGTTAGGCACTTGCCCTCAGTGTCATGTTTAATTGTATTTCTGTTTGGGGAGTGAGGTATTTAGATATTTTAGAAGGAGTTCAGATATATTTGCCGAAGAGAGTTCTTTTAGCTTCTATCAATACTCCAGATTTCCAGATGCTATAATCCGTTTAAAGACTGAAAGAGTCAAGTTTGCATTTAATATTTTTAAAATGTCTCTTAAATGGATACACAAAATACTTCCATGGATAATCATCGCTATCCTAAGCTCTGCTTTAAGCAACAACAAAAATTTTTTCACTCATCTTATTGGTTGTATAAAATTAATATGACAGATAATAAGAGAAGACTTCAACAATAAATAATATTATCTACTACAAACAATTTTTTAAAATATATCCACTAAACAACACCACAATGTATAAACTTGAAACAATAATCCCCTCACATTTCCAATACCAACGAAGCACTATTCAAGGAGAGTTTTTTTCTACTACTAGTTATGAAGTTGACAATTATTACTTCTTCTAGGAAGGTAAGAAATTGAACTTCTCAGCTCATGAGGAAAGTATCAGAGACTGGATGTTCATTTAGTCCTATTTCCTGGAGGAATGTTAGAATATTCGCAGTTCTTAGTTTGGAAGTGTCTCTCTTCAAAAATCATAATCGCCTAACATATTAATAGACGTCCCCACTCAGCAAGTATATGCTCAGAACCATTAATCCAAAAATGTTTTGGTCTTATCTTAGCATTAATAAATTTCCCAGTCAAACATCTTGAGGTGCCCATTCAGGTGACAGTGTCCTATTAGGACTCCAGTCAAAACACTTCAAGACAGATTAGGGAAGGGAGCCAAATCTTTTGATATAACACCAGGGAAGTGTAGGTGGGGGAGAAAAATCACAATCGTCCAACGTATTAATAGATGTCCCCTCCTCAGCAAACAAGTATGTTCAGAACCATTAATCAGAAAATGTTTTGGTCTTATCTTAACGATAATAAATTTCCTAGTCTCCCTCGTACCTACTGCCTACCGCAAATTAGTTATAATAAATATGGTCTTAAATGTACATTCATAATAATAACCTAAAAAATGAGATGATCGCATCCCGCTTCAGTCTTAATTTGTCTATCAAGGACGCAACTAACAAACAGTTGTATAATAATTTCTCGGGTGTGGTTGAACGTGGGGGCGACCGGGGCATACTTTATGGACTATTTTGTGAAAACTCAAGCTCTGTAAGTTAATTTACTTACTAGGTGTAGGATAAAGTTAAGGATTTCGAAGAATTTTGTGAATTTCTTGTTGAATAACTTAAACTTATTAATCATTTTCCAAACTGTAATCATTTCATACAAGAATGTTTTTATTTACCTATAATTATTTGGAATAATTGGCACTTCTTATATTTGTGACAACGCAATTTATTTAACATATGAAATTCACTATATAGACAGTGGATAAATAATTAATATGAGAAAAGTATAATAAATAGTACCAGATTTAGAAGGATGCACGTAAGTACCTCCGAAATTCATATGGACAAATTGGGTTAATACACGATACACTTACTCACAGTATGTTCTTGCGCATGTAGCCGACAGCGTGTGACGTCATGTGGGAATCTCAATCGGTGATGTACAATGCTAAATAGGTATATGAGAAATACTCTGTTTGTGTTTAATTTTCATGCATATTTCCACTTTATAAATGAATATTTAAATGCGACATGATTTTTCAAATATAATATGGAATATTACTTCATTATCAGTAACTTAACTAACTTTTTTTGGTAAGTACAATGATGCTGGGAGTTAACAATGTACATAACGCGTAGAAATATGTAGGTAATATATCTATATTTTCCACATTTTAAAAATATTTGAAACATAAATATTTATGGGTGGGCAAAATTAAAAAACACCATTATATTATAAATATTTTATATTTCATATTTCTACCATTATAATTTATTTATTATACAAGACTCCTTAACAAAGGTGTCACTGGGAGTTAATGCGAGTGTATTTTTTATAATAAAGATTACATGGAACTTGCATACACTATTTTGGGAGAATGTCAACTCCACCACGAACCTCAGGTAGACGAAAAAGGCCGGTCAGCTCCACCACCGATTTCAAGCCGAGGGATTAAATAGATAAGAGGATAATCTTTATAGTACCATAAAATATTTTGCTGAGTTTATAATTTTTGAAGAAAATAATTCAGTTTGACATTTTGTATCATAGAAAAGATATATAACCGCTGTTAAATAAATTTAATATAAAATAGTTAATATAAAACGTATATACTGTTATACAAAATGAGTAATAAATTATTGTAAACAAAAATTAATTAGTTTAAATATGTATTTACCTTGGTCATTAAGTATTTTTGGTGTGGTGCTCGACATTTCATTTAAAAACTAACGCAACAGATTCAAACTGTCATAAATCACACGAATCTCTTAGAAACTGTCAAAACATTCTACAGAAAATATTGGATCTGCCTACTTGGTTATTTGAAAATCTAGATTTCCATTAGTTAATTTTTCCAGTTTTATAATGAAAACCAGTGTTATAATGAGTATCATTATGAAACTGAAAATTGGCATCTAATTTATAACTTATAGTAGGTATAGGAGTAGAAAAAGCTTATATTGACAATCATTTTTTGAAATTTGTGAATTTTGACATATACTTGTCCAGTTTTTTCAGGCAGTTTTGAAAACTGATTTTCCTATTAATTTCCCTTAATCGATGCAAAACAAAAAATATCCTTATATTATAAAAAAGTATTAAATAACACTAATAACAGTAAATTAGTGGGTAATAAAATTCCAAATAAACGAATCAACTCAAGTAAAATTGAAATTAAAGCTAACAACACCTTGTATTGCATGAAAACACAATGAATCGAAAGACTGGTGAGAGGTGGGTGTAAATTTCTGGTTCCCGCGTGATGAAACTGCGCGGCTCGGACGCAATTTGGAGTAGAAATCAGCATACTGTGAGTAAGTGTATCGTGGAGTTAATAGTAAATCGACAGAAACCGCACTGGCAACCTTTGTATTCGGATCTTGTTTGAAATTGTCTTTTGCTAATTTCTATAGTCTATTGTTTCTCAACATTCTCTAATGTAACTCCATAAAAGGGTTTATAACTAGCTATTACAATTGTATTGTAACTATATTAAAAAATAACTGCACCTGTCACCACTACTTACAGCAACAATTGACAATACATAATTAAAGCGACATTGACAATGTTCCAATGGCTTATAAAATTCAAACAAAGCTACCTTTTCATATTTAAACAAGAAACATCCTTATTTGAATATATATAACGCATACTTACGTTGCATATATAATTTGCTAACACCGGATAAAACGTTTTTGTTGTGATAATTTATCTTTCTCAATTATCTGATGAGGACTTTAAAGTTAACGTAACTTCGATATTATATACTATAATCTATATTCTATACTATAATCTATATTATAATATTTCAGATCCAGGTAGGCGCAAACAGTTCCTACAACATGTTTTATTTATTAATCTCTTTTTTGGACCATTTTTGATCTTATATCTTAGTCCGTCACTGAACTACATAAAACGTTATTTATCAATTTGTTTTATACCTCCAATATAATATTATTGTGATATACTTTTACCTGTTCATAGTTTCTTCCATCAAAATAATTTCATATTTTAAAAATATC
Source organism: Galerucella pusilla (assembly GCA_910591695.1). Lineage (NCBI taxonomy): Eukaryota > Metazoa > Arthropoda > Insecta > Coleoptera > Chrysomelidae > Galerucella > Galerucella pusilla. The sequence continues at coordinate 82,588 of CAJUYI010000544.1, read as the reverse complement.
GAATTATTTCTTTAAACCTTTACGTTCCGTCGTTCCCACTGTACCTATATCGCTCGATCACAATAGTCGCGACCTTGGTTGTCTAAATAGAATTAACATTATTTTTTCTGATTATTGTTCTCTGTTAATAATTTATAACCATCGGTTTCGGTTACACAATTTTTAGAGTATGTATATATTCAATTCCATTCCAACATACCTATTCGTTTTAGTTTAAAGAGAAAAAACCCCCAACAGGTAGTCGTTAATCCGATAACAATAGCACAGTATCGTAGGTACATTATAGAACTCATTTCTTCGAAAAGACAATGCCTAATGGCCTAGTATGATTATTTCACAATTGAAACGACGTTTGGCTGGTAAAATAATATTTTGTTTCAGTATCTATATTTTACCGACTACGGATCTGTTACTGTTTCCTGTACAATGAGGGATTTATAAACTTTGATTATCAAATCCTCAAGACCAGATACCGAATCAACGAAATATTGTGAAATATACTTTTCTAGTCCCCAAATACCTACCAAAAAGAACAGTTTCCTTCTTTATCCTCGAGACATTACGCCATTACGCTACTTGTCAGTCGGTGTGCCGGTGATTCTTTATCTTCGTCTTCTGATCTACTCGTCTGCAGGTTCTGAGGTATTCCCTATATTTTATATACACATTTTTAACATTCCGCTTCGCAAATCGCAAACAGTGTGGTGTGAGTGGTGCGTTGAAATAGAACAAGCAGCGTTAGATCTGAAATCTGAATTTAGTAAACATTGTGTCGTGAAATAAACACACCGTCTTTTTACTATCGTTGCCTAAAATTAATGTTTTGTTGTGGTTGTATGTTTATATTATTATAGGTACGATAGGTACATAAAAGCTTGTACCTTTGAAGGTTATCAGCTATCTAGTGTTGTGGGATTTGTATAGACAATTTAGGTAGTTTGTTTGTGGAAATTTTATTTAAAGTGAGTATTTATAGATAGTAATCGATAATGAATTTCGTGCATGTGTAATGTTTATTAACAAGAGGTCATAAGTTAAATTTTAAATTTAAATAGGTAGTAGCTGGTCTTATACCTACCAGGATCAGTTCATAATTATTATAGTTAGTTTGAAGAAAGGATGTCGTAGGGTAGTTCTAATTATTGACGGTATACCTATGCGAAAAAAATTTAGGTATGGTACATTCAATAGCCTTCTTGGTGTGCGTCATCGTTTGTGGTCCTCCGGGTTTTGGGTTGTCGTTTATTTTATTTTGACATATAGCTTACCTTAAATTTGATGAATAAAATCATCAGGATCGTATTCAGCCAAATTCGAAAAGGCTATTAAATTAATAATTACCAGCTTCTTTTTCTAACTGAAAATATTTTCAAACTTTCAAAATGCATGTTTTTCCATTTATCTAGGCATATTTTTCTATTATTAAAATATATATCTACCTACTTAACAATAAGATTAATATTCACTTTTCATAAATAATTCACCGCGAAGGTGAACAACAAAGTACAGACTGATGAGAACTGTCAGTGGGACAGTAGAAAAAGACGTAAGACACATTGCCACTACCACTACGAAAGGAACGCCTTCATAGTACTTTGAATGCCCGATTGATAGGTCTGCGCTTGCGCACGTAATCTAAACATCAACCAATCAAATTTTTGTAAGTCAAAGATTAGGGTTGACGTTTGTAATACATTTAAACGGTTTCATTATTGTGATATTTTGATTAGGTTTAATCAATGACCTGCCCTTTTTCCATTTCTTTCTACGTAATTTGTTAGAAGCACATTAACAATCGATGACGCACACCAAAAAGGCTATTGTCCCAACACCTTAATAATGATACTGATAGTGTTGCGATTTCAGTCCGCTTTGGTTGGTAGGGACTTTGGTTAACCAATAGAGGAGTTCAGTCTAAGGTCAGTGTGGCCAACAAAAAGTGGTTTTTCTGACAAGAATGACAGTTAATGTCTACCCCTTGGAACATAAGATTTTTGCATGTTTTTTATCATTGCGAACATCTATATTGCTTTATTAAAATAATGAATACACCCCCGAAGCGTAAATCTTGGAATTTAAAATGACTTTTTAGCTGAATACACAGCACATCGATGGCCAAAACTTGGCATGTCACCATTTCATTTCTGTTGTCTGTCACTAGTTATGGCAGATGTCAGTGGAAAAAGTAATTAGAAGAATAGAGATACAACTAACTAGAAATGCTACTAAAATCTAATCGAAAATGGACATACACAATTAAACGAATATCAACAAAAATAAATATAACTGACATTTGACATAACCAGTGACAGAATAACAGAAATTAAATGGTGACATGGCAAGAGTTCCTGGAATTTTTGGCCACCGATGTGCTGTGTATTCAGCTAAAAAGTCATTTTAAATTCCAAGATTTACGCTTCGGGGGTGTATTCATTATTTTAATAAAGCAATATAGATGTTCGCAATGATAAAAAACATGCAAAAATCTTATGTTTTAAGGGGTAGAAATTAACTGACATTCTTGTCAGAAAAACCACTTTTTGTTGGCCACACTGACCTTAGACTGAACTCCTCTATTGGAAGGTCCTACATCACCGGTATGAATGACGTAATGTACAAATCTTAGGCGAAATCGTTTGGTTCTCAATTGGAGCAGCTGATTGATGAAATTGACATTTACTTATGTACTCCATTCCATTATTACTAGACAAAAAAAAAGATGAGACAAAACTAGAATAATTTTAGAAAATTGTCCAAATTGTCGTTCCAACACCTTTGTTCATTTATAAATAAAAAAGCAAGACAAAAACTACTCTAGACGAGACTTTAGATGAGGAAACTAAAAATTTGTGACATCTTAGATACCTAGCTAGCCAGAGACGTACTAAGGATACTCAACATTTTATCACTAAACCAAATGTGATTTATTCCTAACATTTTATACAGTTTTATATTCGGTTTTATATTTCAGATTTCTTGTAAAATAGTAAAATATTTCAAAAGTAACCAACAACTTAAACTGTAGTAAAATCCAAACGGTAGATAATGTTAACAAAATTCGTACAATTATGAAATAATTTTTTTCAACAATATGTACCTCTATTACTAACCAGAAAAGATCGTAATTTTATGATGTGTTTATTACTATAATAATTTACAGTCAAACTAAACAACATGTTTCAAATGTTTTTTAAAAGCAAGTGAACGTTTATTTAAATTAAAACTTAAACTCCAAACAAAAAGCACAAATTAGTGTCGTGACAAAATTACCTCCAATTACCATCGACTTTGATCTGAAAAATTTCATTTCATAATTGTACCAATTTTGTTTGCATAAATTGGATACCTACTTACTAGTCCAACCCTGTTTTAGCGATATTTAAGAGTTAATATACCTCCCTGCAGCGATTTGGTCATAGGGTCGTTCAGGCAGACGGCCACTTTAGACGTGGCATCTACCATCACCTATTTAGGAGGTTATCATTCCATGAATCTGGGTTTATCACGAAAATACAAATAAAGATACTTTTTCGCTACCACAAATTGAGTAGGTATGCCCGATATTTATACAATGTGGAAACCACTTATGGAATAAAATTTTTTATGTCATTATTTTAGAACATTATAAAAAATGCCGAGACATGTCAACTTTTGAATTGAGATGTGCGTTATGTAAACATAAATTTAAATGTACAGGGTGATTCACGCAAGTATGCCATAGTCGGTGTTGTTTTTTTTAATGAAACACCCTGTATATTTGCAAATTTTTGAAATCCTCTTAATGAACCAATTCCAACAAACTAAATAATGTATGGTGAAATTTTTATTTTTACAGTTATTAAACACATACATAAAATACCTGATGTATTTGATTTTAGTACATTAAAATAAATGCCCAAAATGTTCTCCACCCAGTTGTTGGCAATGGCACAGTCTCCTATAGCACTCCTCCTTAACTTTGTTTAAAGTTTGAGGTGAAATATTCCGTATTTCTGTAGTTATCCTGTCTTTGAGGTCTAAAATGCTAGTTGATTGTGTTGGATATACCTTGTTCTTGAGATAACCCCACAGAAAAAAATCTAACGGCGTAAGGTCTGGCGATCTAGCTGGCCACTCAATAGTACCTCTTCGTCCAATCCATTTATTGGGGAGGATTTCATCTAAATAAGTTCTTACCGTTAAAGCATAATGGGGTGTTGCCCCGTCTTGCTGGAACCAAACATTTTCATTCAGTAAGCTAGGATCTATTGCGTTGGGATATAAGCTTGCCAACGCAGGAATAACTCCATTTCTGAGCATATTTAAATATTTTTCAGCTGTCAAATTTCCATCTATAAATATAGGACCAATAATATGGTCGCCTATGATACCGGCCCAAACGTTCACCGTTTGAGGGTACTGAGTATGTGTCTCACGCATCCAATTAGGATTCTCTGCTGACCAATATCTACAGTTCTGTCGGTTTACCTCTCCATTCAATGTGAATGTTGATTCGTCAGAAAAAAGAATGGTACCAAGAGCTATCTCATTTCTGTTCAGCTTATTCATCAATATTTCGCAGAAATCCATTCTACAAAAGTTAATTTGTAGGGATGAAGTTTTTCTTTATGAAGACATCTTATAACAGTTGTATGACTAACATTATTTTCACGGGCAATTTGACGTGTACTTGAAGTTGGATTCTCTTCGACACTTAACAAAATATCCACTTTCACATCATCTTCAACGAAGTGTGGTTTTCTTTTCAATGGTTTGACATTTCCAAGTTCTCTGAATTGTGCATGAATTTTAACACAGTACTTTGTGGAATATTAGGCAATTCGGGATTTCTGTGATTGAATAAGTTTGCCACTTCAACTTGACTTCTACAGTTATCCCCGTACCCGATCATCATTAAAATCTCAATTCGGTGAGTCTCAGTTGAATATTTCATTGTTATGTCGACAAGGAAAGAGTGTTTGACAGAGATTTTACTTTTTCAGTATAAACTGTCAACACATCAACAACTGACAGAATAGAAAACAATCCACATTATTTACCGATTTAAAACAATCCACATTATTTACCGATTTTGTCTAGTTTTATTGTTATATATGTATTTATAATCAGAAAATGCAGGGATACTCAAAACTATGAAAAGTTTTTCAATGGGCACTCCCTTTATATAAAATATAACTTCCAAACAGTTATGAACTCTTTTAATCAGATTTTCATTAGTATGGCTCTTGATAGTGATTCTCCATCTATTTAGTTAAAAGGACTTTGTTTATCAGGTTCAGCAAATACCTTATTTTTAACATATCCTCAAATATAGTAATCTAATGGTGGCAATTGTGGGGATCTTGGTGGCCAGAGAAACGGACCTTCATTAGCTATCCATCTATCGTTAAATATTTCATCAAGTAATGTGCCTACTCCTCGAAGATTGTGAACCGGTGCACCATCTTGTTGAAACCAAGCTTCGTTAGCCTCATTATAAGGTAAAGCGTGCATTGCTGGTACAATTACTTGCCGTAAGATGTTGCAGTAACGCTCCCCGCTTAAATATCTTATTATTTTTCACAGCACAAAAAACATTAAACGAAAAGGACACTTGAAATTTAATATCCCATGTGACATGTGACTTGAGGATTTTCGTCACTCCAGAAGTGACTGTTATGGCGATTAAACAAACCATTTTTAGTAAACGATTCATCACACCAAATATTTTTTTTTGTAAAATCTTCTTGGCATTTCATTAAAAATTCTACACGTCTTACATAATCTCCAGGATGTAAATGTTGAACTAGTGTAAAATAATAATAAAGGGTTCAATGATGTTTTTTTTATATTCTGTGAATTGTTCTAGTCGACACCTCTAACAGTTTCTCAGATTCCCTCAAGGATGAATTTGGATGAGCCGAGGGATGAGCTGCAAAATATCCCAGGATGTCTATTTGTAAATCCTCATTACCGACATGGGTCTTGGGCTTATTTCTTTTACGTTTAAACTGACCAAACTGGGAACAGTTGTGTAACAAACGTTTTAAGTTTTATGATTTGGTCGAGGCTTTTCAGGATATCTGTCAGCAAACACACGGCAAGTTCTGGATACTATTCTGTTATACTCACCGCGGCGTGAATCATAATTGAATTTAAAAAATCATCATTTGTATATACTAAATGTGCCATTATTATTATGCCAAGAAAATGAAAGGCTAACTATTATTATACCTTTCACACAACGGCATATAACAAGGTGACTACTAAACATTAACAATGACTGACATTTGTCAGAATATTCCATAGGCGACTTGATAAATTAATTTTTTGTGACAAAAATGTGTAAAGCTGATTTATTTGAAAACTGCAGGAGATATGTATAGGGAATAGTAATACATATCGATAGTGGGCAACGTATTCTTCCAAAATGATTAATCACTTACAGGGTGTCCCATTTGAAAAAAAGGAATTACGCGAAGATTGTGGATTCCGTTTTTATTCCAATTTTGACAGCATCCTGTAAAATAAAAAAGGTAACTTCACAGTGTAAACGATAAAGCAGTATGTGGTAAATAGTTCCAGAGAAATTTAAACTTTTATTCAAATTACCCTAGAGAATCTTAAATTTTATGTACATGGTAAAAAAAGTGTAATTTTCATATAAAAAACATTAAAACTCAAAAACGGTTCAAAATAGGTATAGGGAGGTATTAACGACAGACATATAAAAAACAATAGACAGAGCTATTCATTCATAAAATACGAAATGTTTATACTCCAACATTGTTATGATCAGGGGCGGTGAAGAGGCAAAGCATATGACCATTGTTGGAATATGGCGGCCGACAGATAAACACCATAGACGGAGAAATAACGGGGGCGAATGATTTAATAGACTCAATTCGAGAATTTTTTCACAATATTTTCGATTTTTTAAATTAAAACTTAATAAACAACTGTGCAATAAAAATTAGTATAAATATCAAAATAAGTTACTACTGATAAAAAAAATTCAATTTATCTATCACATTGAAATATTTACTGCTCAAAGGAGAATATTACACATTTTCATTTTTTAAAACAACTTCAAAATTGTCAGTAAAAGTAATGTATATTGTAGTTTATATTAATTTTGCTCTTCTAGGTAATACAAATTTTTGTGAGGTTTATGAAATAAAAATAATTACAAAATAATACATATTTATTTTACAAGTAGTTACATCGTCAAAGTTAAGTCATTGATTGCGAAATAAGGAACTGCATCTCTCCTTAACATTTTTGTTCGATTGGTCCTTTGTGTAAAATCATTTTCTTCAAAATGATCAGAACATACTTCTGGCCTCTTTGGTAATTTTTTATCTGGTTGGAATCCAAGTATTTCCATCCAGGTATTTCTTCGAGCTTTGCTTACCGGAAAACTAGAAGAAATCATTGGAAAATTATAGGTACACAACAGTGGCTAGCTGTTTACCCATTTTTTACTACTAACTAGGATTTCTGAAGATAATAGTGTTGTAGTAGAGGTATTGTGATATGAGGTAAAACCACCAGTAAATTGTAAATTATAGCTAGGAATAAAATTACATAATTCCTAGCAACAAAATGCAACAGGTACAGTAAGTAGTTGCCTATCAAAGCAAGCCTCACATGAAGTTTTTAATACCTCAAAACTCTCAGTCTATCCAAATTCCTGAACTACTTGTCTAATGTTTCCTATAGGTAAGCATCATAGACATTTTTTTATATATAGGTATGTGCAGCATCTTATGTTTATTTTCTACAATCTGCTTAAATATGTGTAAGTATGTGAGTGGTAATTTCACCCAATTCTCTCCTTATCATGCCAATTCAGATTGTGGGAAAAAAGGATTCACATACCCGCCTATGACTAACTTATTTACTACAACTTACCAGTGAAAATATAGGTTAGGGTTCAAATAGTCGATTTTCCGGCACACTACACACTGTCTCACCATAGTTTTAATTTTTTAATACCTCTGCTTCACTAGTAAATACTAAATTAGGTGAAATACACGCAAATAAATCAAAAACACGGTACTCGCCACTTTAAATATCAATGAAATGATATTGGAATATGGCGGCTGCTTGTTGGGGTATTTTGCTAGCGGCGTTGCCGGACTTGGCAAAATTTTAAAAGATGAGCGGAAAATTATACTATACTATGTATGTAATATAAAATTTAAGAGATTCAAACTCAACAAATAACAAATTTCCACACATATTTCCATGCAAAAATATATGTATGCAAAAATATATTCTGTTTGTAGAGAAATATTAAATAATAGTATCAAACATGAAGTATTAAAAGTAATTTTATATTATTCATCTGGCAACGCTGCGTTACTGCAAAATAATTTGTAGTAAAGTAAGAATTAATGTTGGCACATACACATTTTGTAAACAACTCTGTCTATTGTTTTTTATATGTCTATGAGCGATTCATATGCTCCGGCCGGGATTCGAACTCGGGCCGCCCGCGTGGAAGGCGAGCATTCTATCACTGAACCACCGATGCTTTATTAAAATTCTATGCAAAGCTGGTATTCGCAGTGCTGGTGATCTACTTGAATTTGTTCGAACAAATTTTTACTATTATTTCCATAATTTTTTTTGCGCGATTGATCTTTTTTGTTCATTTCGGAGAAATTTAAATTATTTTTTTCGGAATTTATTTCAATACGATCGCGCAAAAAATGGTATAAGCATCTCGAACGTGAAGGGTAATTACAACGTTTGTATGTAGATTCCTCTCGTAAAATTGGACAAAATGATATGAGGATTAAGGGGTCTAGCACATTTACTTTTCGAAATACAGGGTGTTGAAATTTTGAATTCGATAACTTTAAAATGGATGAATAAATTGATTTGACATTTGGCAGGTTGTTTTTAAATGTAAAAGGGCATATTTTGGAAGAGTTAGTAGTTTGTGGAACTAGTGTGGATATGATGGCCATATCGCACTAGGGCGAAGTTCAAAAGTGCGATATGGACAATCCACACGAGTCGAACAGCATATTTTTTCTACGACCCATTTAAGAAAATAAAAATTTCTATAAACAATAAAACTTCAAATTAAAAATTTAACAATTCAATTTTATGTTTCCACTAATTTTGTGGTGAACGTACAGTTCTTGAATGTCCAATTTGTATAATGCTACGGTTTCCCTACGATGCTGTTATAAGTAGATGTTGCCAGTCGGACCGTACCATTATCTATAATAATGAGGATTCTGCTAAATATTTCAAACGTCTACCTGTTGTCGTTATTAATATCAAGCAGAATAATTATTTAAAAATGAAATTAACAATAAAAAAAAACTTCTTCACGGGGAATCGAACCCGGGTCTACCGCGTGAGAGTCTGGTTTGCTTACTACTCGGCCACCGAGGCATATGAAAATTGTTCATCTATAACGTCAAATTTATTACATAATTTTTGCTTAAAGTGTCCCGCGACACGTTCTACCTTTTTTAAATATTTTTCAGCCTATTTTGCCAGCATCATAAACGTTTATTTAAATGCCATTATTTTGAATATACGTACAACAGCAAAGTACTTATAACATTTAGTCAACATACCAACAGGTGCGTTGACATTGTTGATAAAATGAATATAGTTTGGCATCAGTGCGAGGAAGTGGAAATACTTGAAAACATAAAAATATAATTCACGCATATAGACGAGTGAACCAAATTATGTCTTATTTTTATTATTAGAACATTCTGTACATTATTATAATTATGAGGTCTCTTTAAGCCGCTCCTGAGTAGGAGTAACTAGCAAAACTTGATGTCTATGGTTATTCTGAATTCCAAGTCTTCTAAAATTGAAATTTTTTGAATCAAAGTGACAAGCATGAAAACAAATAAGAATATCAAAAAACCGCTTTTGTGTCCCTATCCTAACTTTGTAATTATTATCCGTGAGTCAAACTGAAAATTTGATATAGGTAAAAGGTCGAAAATCTAAAGGATAGTAAAAGTTAGGATGGGGCCTCCAAAACCGTTTAAACAGTTCGTTTGCTTGAAAATTGTCCACTTCATAGTTTTGATACAATTATATTTTTATTTTTTATAGATAATCCTTTTTTTTTGTTTTGCGATTTGCAACTGCGATTTATTCAATATATCAGGGTGTTTTTTTTAGTAACTGGACAAATGCAACATGAGATACAGCTGTATTCTTTTTACAACGTTTACCTGAGATTAACTGAGTCACTCAGCTAGTCTCAGAAAATTAGGAAAAAGTATAATGTTCTTTCAATATGGCTCGAGTTGAGTACAAAGTGAGACTAACTAAGAAAATTTCTTCCCCCCTTAACTCAATTGAGCTAGCTTTCCATAGAACTTAGAAGTGAGTTGAAAACTTTATGCGATATTCAAATAAGAATTGCTTTAAAAAGTGGCATTTATGGCACTTTCAGGAACCATTGCCTGTTGAAAATAAAAATTTGTGCATAAACTAAATTTTTGTGGTATAATCCGAGGTATAAACATTAGAGGTTATGTTATAATTGTGATCTGTGACTGTCAGGCATTCTTTTTAGATATAAATTTGCCTCAATTTATCTTACTTCATCTCAGCTCACATTGTCTTAATTATTCTTACAAGTGAGACAGTCGACTGGTAAAAAGAATACAGCTATTGTGAAAGATTACAGAATAATTCTGTAATCTTTGACATTGTCGCTGTTAGTTTCCATGTTATATAAACACACAACTCCACGGCTACTAAAAAACAACTGAGAAGTGACTCCAACCTTAGACTTCGAGAATTAGCTACGTAGTAAGACTCAGGTTTTACTAATATCATTCATTATCGGTAATATGAATAATCAGTAATTTATGGATACATATTTGTGCAATTATAGATATAGGTAATATGAAAAAATGTGTAGATTATTTTTTATTGTTTTCATTACTATTTTGCAACACAAATAACACAATTATATAATGATATTGAAAAAACTTTAACAAAACATAGCACCAGCTAGGCGAAATACTTATTTTTTTTCTTGAAATTTTCTAAAACTAATAATAAAATGTGAACTAATGAGAATAAACAAACCCTCTGCACTCACTTAACCTAAAATAATTTACCAATCCGTCACTCTTCTAAACACTTTCACCCTTTAGCTATACTCGAGGCTATACTAGCCTCACCAATTTAACACCTTTTGTCAGACATTTCCTATATACACAATTGTGCTCCTTATATCTTGTCTCCATGCAGCCAATATTCCCCTGTTCACTCGAGTGCTTTACATGTGTTTCTTTGTATTTTCGGTTAATTCTGATATATGGGAAATTTTGCTACTGTCCATAATATTCTTAATATGATGGAAGGTACAAAATGTCATAAAGGACTAACTGCAGCAGAACACAAATTTTAAGAACTCAAATGATACCATCGTTTAATAATATAAAGATAGTTGGTCAAACGAGGTAGGATTCTTATCTGACGTCCCTCCTCTCCCCACTAACAGTGTTAGGTTAGGTTAGGTTTAATCTGATGTTAATATGTATTATAAAAAGGTTTCCATTTCTCTTTTTTTTCCCGAAAGCTTGTGATAAATCACAAGTATTTTCCAATCGGAAATTTACACCATAGAAAAGTGTGCCATGTTCAATATTGATAAAAGGGCAAATGATGATAATCATAACTCCAAAATGGTATGGGAATACCTTACTGTGAATTCCAGATAACACTAGAATAAAAGGAAATGAAATAGCAGATTTACTAGCAAAGAGAGGAGCTGAATCACCCTTTTGGGGGGCGGAGCCCTTTTGCGGTATCAGCTCCAATGTAATAGGTTGTACTATGTAATAATATTGGAAGAAGGAGGCAACGCCGAAAAGAGGAGAATAACTAGTCATAAGGCACAACACCCAAGATATTACTCGATAGAATATGGATATTTAGCTAAATTATAGCACTCAGAGACTGAGTACAAGGAAAGTCTTGTAGATTTCACTGAAAGTCCCCCAATATTCCTCTTATTTCCGGTCACGTGACCCCAACTAATTTTTTTCATGGGTTAATCGGTGGAATATTACATTTTTGCAGTGTCTAAAGTTCGATATATTAAAAAAATACATGGTAAAAAGCACTTATTAACCCGGCATCACCCAGGTCAAAGAACTGCACATTATCACCCAGGTGGGATCTGATATACCCCATTATTAGAAAGACGAAAAAAAAGGAAAAAAAAAGATATTCTCAGTTTTGTACCTTAAGTAGGTTCTTAAATGTATTTACTACAAAATTATAAGCAGAAACTTTTTATAATAAGTTGAATTTATGAGAAATAAAAAAATATAAATTTGGAAATTCTCACATGAAAAATCACGACATCTATGAAAACTGTTTAAAATAGTATAGTATGATACAAGTTTATAAGCAAGCTTTTTAAGCACGCACGACGAGTTTGGAAGCACGAGGCAAAAGGTCTGTTCGTAGAGCAGTCACAAACGGTTGGAAACTGGACGACTCATGCGCAGTGAATAAAAATCGTCGTCAAAAAGACTCTGCGCATGAGTCGTTCAGTTTCCAACCGTTTGTGACTGCTCTACGAACAGACCTATTGCCGAGTGCCTTTTAACGGAGTAGTGCTTGAAAGGCGCATATACACGTGTATCATACGCTATTTTTTATTATACCTGCACCGCAGTCTGAAAAATACTCAGATTATGATTTCATAAAAACGAAATTGGAATTCCTTTTTCAGTTTCCTTGGCAACATCATTAACCCGAGAAACGCAAAGTCTAAATGTCATGACTTTAATTATTGATCTGACATGAGTACTTAGTTAAGTCAAATAGAACAATAATTTGCATGTGAAATGTGTGTTGATGAATGTTAATACAATGATCGAAAACGAGGATAGGTCACCTGTGATTAGATCCCCGAGAAATCCAAGGAAGCGTATCTAAAGGAGTACGAAAAATTTACGAAATGGATGGTCACAACCAACCAGACGGTGATCGATGAAACGTTAATGCTTGCGTATATGAACAAAAAGGTAGGTAGCAATTTATTATTGAAAATAGCAATCATTTAACGAAGTTTCATTATAGTGAAGTCTTCACAAGTCGTCATCATTGTGGTGCATTCACTCCAAACTGCAAACGATGCTGCGAATCAAACACGGGGTGAACATTGCTTCTCTCCATAAACTACATGCTTTTATGAAAAGCACAAACAAAGGACATGAGCCTAAAAAGTCTTGGGTGTTTACAGAAGAGGAACTACGCAAATTTTTCGTAACAGCACCTGACGGTACATTTTTATTTTTGAAGGTTTGTACTGAATTGACAGTTTTCACAAAATGTTGACAGTGTGATATTTTTTATTGTTACCAAGGTGATTTTATAGAGCACATGTGCTTCAATCGGCCTTTTAAGCACGCTTTTGCGTGTTTTCATCAGCGATTATGATGCAGGTATAATAAAAAATATACAGTGCTTTTCAGATAAAAGTATCCACCTTTAATAACTTTTGTAATACTGGTATTTAGAAAAAATCCAAAAACACGTCAATTTATGTTGGAAAGGGCAAGCATTATGGCTTATTTAAACTTACTGGAAAAGCCACCCCCCTCACCCCTAGCAGCATCCCCTTTATTTTTTTAAATTACTTTCCATATTTTTTATGTAAAATTTGGATACTCCTCTTT
>CAJUYI010000544.1:44419-58909 GCA_910591695.1 Galerucella pusilla | reverse complement strand
TGTTAATTTCACAGCTAGTAGTGGAAACAATTTCTTTTCACATGAGATCTACTATTATCAATTCGTATGCTGTTTATGTTGAATTTAAATGAAATAAAATGATATTTCAAGCTGATCAGAAAATTTTCTAAATTATGAATAAGAAAATCGTTAATTGAGATGGTTCAAAAAATTCATCTGCTAGTGGACCGGTATTTTTCTCCTTCAATAAAAAATTATGAAATAATTAAGAAAGGTTTATCAACTGATCGTCAATAGTAAATCGCAACTGATATGAGATTGGCAAACACTTTTTAGTTGAATTTCGAAAACTAATTTCGAAAAAGCTTTTGTTGAACTCTTCATCAGTTTATTCAAACTACGATAAATGTTACGAGTTAAAACAAGTAATTGATGGATTTAGTTAAAAAGTAGTTTCTCATTCAAATAATCCTTTCTTCATAGTCCAAGCTCTTGGAGTATCTGTGGAGGTGGTTCATAAGTATTCAAGGCTCTTTGTTGCCGCCTTGACTATTTCCACAAACAAACCATACATTTTATGATCTATGGTACTTGGAACTAAACCCACCCCGGAATTAGATAGATAAAAACCGGCGTGGCTCGGAGGTGAGAGTTTTAGTTACAAGTGCCCATATGTCTCAGTTCAGATATCAATAGTTGTAGAAGACAGACGTGTAAATATAGTTTTTTCAATAAACACCTACTACCTAACTCTGGTTCTTCGTGCTAAAAAGGGAATCAAAATTCAATTAAAACAAAATAATTACTTGATCACCTTTAAACCAACACAAAACAAAAAACACTCTTTGAAGCTGGTCCCAAGCATGCTCGATGAGGTTGAGGTCGGGTGATAGAGGGGGCAGCACCAAATGTGGGATACCATGTATCTTTGACTAATCTTGCAAGATGCTCGTCTAAAGAGAGACAATTTGGTCCAACAGCAGCATTAAATAAACGTAAAACGTTGTTAATAACTGGTTTCTACGTTTTTTCCCGCAATTATCTCCCAATGAAGCACTAACAATTCAGTACGCCAATTAAAACAAATGTCTCCCCACCAACACTGTATCTTCTCCAAACGGATGACTGGCGACTATCAGCAAATCGTCTGTGCCTCGATTCATCTTTAAGGATCCATAATCATTTGGCAATGGCGGAGCTTTTGAATATCAGCTTTCCAACTCACGCTTTATCAATGATGAAAGCACCATATAATGTGAACTAATTACGTAAGAGAATAACTACGACTGACAAATTCTAACATGCATATGCGAACGTAGTATTAACAGTGTACTGAATCACATTAACCTTAATTATTATTTCACTGGCCCGAGTGAATAAAAACTTAGCTTTTGCTTTTAGTATGAAATATAAGCTTTAGCTTTTACTAGGTAGATTTAGCTTTGGATAATAGCATTTGCTTAAATTGAAGTGAAAAACCTTTTGCTTCTACTTACTAGCAAAAGCTAGATATTTTAAGCATTTACTTAAAGTTCTTTGTTGGTAAATCATAAAAAAAATGTTTTTATACTGATAATTCCTATATTTAAATTTTTATAAGCAATCAGTCGGCCGTGAAATTCGATAGACTGTATGTGTATGGACAAATTTTAACTGCCGATGTGCAAATCGACAAAGGCAAATATCGAACGCATTTTAAACCAGTATCATTAACACTTATGCTGCCATGTCAGTTGCCAACGGCTGACATGGCCTGTTTAGAAATTCTAGAAAACCATCCCTGGCAGCATAAGTGTTAACGAGTGCTAACGGCTTAGGTTCAAAATGAGTAGTGATTCATTTCAAATCTATACAACTGTGCCCATTCGTTGATTGCCTGGTCAGTCGGGTTTTCTGTAGGAAATTTAATCCAAATTCCTGCCTTTTCAACTATTTTTGGTAAAACGTGAGATATCGTTTTACATATTGTTGTTCTATGAACTCCTTCTTCTTTTCCGATCCCTATTTGAAATATAGGATCACTTAGAAATCGCAAAAATATTTGCGTTTGTTTTTTTTTGAACTCAATGCACCACCCCTAGTCACCACTTTTTACTCCAAAAAATGGTTAGCTATCCACTCAACATTTTCTTCACTAAATCTATACAGACCGTGGTATTCTTCGGCACGACTTTCTTTTCTTTCGGGATAAAATATTACAGATCTCATATTCATAAATGCAGCCATTTCTACCAAACTGTTTAACAATACTAAATTTTCAAGCCAGGGTCTAACAAGCTTGCAAAAATGTAAGTTTTTCCTTGATATTTTTAGTAATTGCTTACTTTCATTCACACCATTTTTAGACAATGCTAAATACTTTCGCTTTTGCTAATTGCATCTTTAGTAAAAGCTACTACTTATTTTTATTCACTGCAAACTAAGCATTTGCTAGGAAAATGTAAGTTTCAGCTTTTACTGAATTTTTATTCACACTGCTCACTGTAACAACTTCGAAAAACAATGTACAGGTCACATTCCACATGGTAGTTTGTGGATATTTATCTGTTGTTTTGTACAAACTGTCTGAAACGAAATTAGTCAGTTTTTGAATTTCCTACTTACTCCATATTTCAATTGTAGTTTATCGAGATTTTTTACCAGATGTCATCTCTCAAGGTATGTCACATATAAGACTATAATACTGAATTAGATTTATTCATTTCTTGAGAATCATCTGTTATACCGTTGGTTCCAAAACAAACAATTACACTGGAGCTGTTATGAATGAACATAGGTAGAAAATGTTCTTCAGCATTGTTCGATACACGTATGTATTTCAAGTAGAGACGATTGCCGCTATAGCCTGCATTGATGAAAACATTAGAAGAGGAGGTCTAAACTGGTTAGAAATTGTAAACAATCCCTTAACATGCTGGCAAGAGACAACAAAATGTCTATGAGTGCCGGTACATGAGGGGATTGCAGGTAATGAAATGACAGACCAGTTAGCAAAAGAAGGTTCTAAACGAGACTTTATAGGTACGGCACCGTTTTGTGGAATCACAAAGGATTACAGAAGAAGGGAAATCGGGAACTGGCTAGTTAAGGAACACCAACTCAAATGGAGGCTGACTCAAGGTGACCTACATACAAAGAGTTAACTGAATAAGGTAGACAAGGAACTTTCGTCCATGCTGTTGAAACTGGGTAAGAGAAATTTGAAGACAGTTGTATACTGCACCATGCGGAAGCATCTGCACAGGATGGGTGAAGTTACTGAACCTATGTGCAAAAAATGTGAACTCTACGATAAAACATCTAGGTACTCACATACTCTGCTTCTGTGAGAACTTACAAGGACTCAGACGAAAGTATTTTGGGGAGGAAATGAGACAACCATTACAACTACTGAAAGTCCTTCCCGTAAAGCTGGTGGCCAATATGGGAGAAACGAAGCTTCTGGAATGGAAGTAGATAACATGGGTAATGGTACAAAGATTCAGTTCAAGTGCCTAGGCAAACGTATAAATGAATGAGTGTCTAACATTATACTTTTACCATGTTATATATAAAACTCAAGAATCAATTAATCATATTAAATAAAAATTTGTTTTAAATAATTGTCAAAATAAAATTATCAACCAACGCGGTTTCAAAATTAAATCCCTTCAAATAAATTATAAATCAGCTTACATTGATAGAAAACTATTTAAAGCAACGTTGCCAAATTCAAATATTATCAGTTGTTTATCTACATTTTATTTTGAAATTTAGTCGCTAAAAGCGCGACGGCCGGATTGCATCCCGCTAAGAGCAGGTAGAATTTTTACCATCCGAGTTGCATCCCACGACCATCCGAATTGCATCCCATTAACCAATTTTATTTTAGCAGCAAAACTAATGTATGTTCTGATAATAACCAACAGCGTTGTCACGTTTACTTAATACTAAATAATACTTAATCAATTGTAACATTCAAAATGTTTATTGACACATAAACAAATGTTTACTTAATACTAAATAATACTTAATCAATTGTAACATTCAAAATGTTTATTGACACATAAACAAATGTTTACTTAATACTAAATAGTAATGGGGTATTAAGTAGAGATTAAGTTTGATGGTTGCATTTAAAAAGGGCTGACGCTTATACTTTACCAGTAGTTCAAAATTCTGATTCGTTTCGCAAAGATCGTAGTAACATTTTGTAGTTATATATTGTGTGATTTTGGTGAAAATATGGAGATCAATACGGTTTTAAGTGAAAAGGGTAAAGTTTTAATTGTTATTCAGGGGTATACATTCTGTTTTCAAAAAATGTTAGGTAAAGATACGGTGAAGAGGTGGCAATGTACAAAACGAAATTGTAAAGCTTTTCTTAAAACAAATTGTGTAAGTGATGAATTAATTGAATCGGTGTTAAATCACAACCACGAGAAAGTGCCAGCGGAAATTTTAAACAGACAAAACATTAGTAACTCTGTTAAATGTGCTGCTGTAAGTGACATGTGTGAAAAGCCAATGAAATTAATTCGGAATGAAATAAAAAATAGGGAGATAGATACTATAACAACTAAGGATGTAGAACGAATTCGTAAAAACATTCATAGTGCAAGATCGTCAAATGGTTTAATACAGGTTCCAAAAAGCGTAACAGAATTTCACAATTCAATTGAAGTAGTCCCCATCGTGACCAATAAAAATGAAAATTTCTTGTTGAGAAACGATAAAGAAAATAACATCATTCTATTTTCTTGTCAAACCAACCTTAATTTATTGTCTTCTTCTTCAGATCTTTACGTGGATGGTACGTTTCAGTATTGTCCAAAATATTTTCTACAATTGTTTACCATTCATGCTTTAAAAGATAATACCTATATTCCCCTAGTTTTCTGTTTACTTCCTAACAAACTCTCTTTCACATATTCTCTTGTTTTTCAATACTTAAAAGAAGAGTGCTTAAATCTAAATATTCCTTTAGCCCCTAAAACCATAACCGCAGATTTTGAAATTGCAATTCATAAAGCAATTTCAGAAACTTTTCCTTTGGCATCTATCCGTGGCTGTAAATTTCATTTGGGACAATCCTGGTATAGAAAAATTCAAGCGGTTGGCTTATCAGTTCCGTATCAAAATAAGTCAGGCCAATATGACGAAATTTCGAAGTACTTGACATACATCTTTGGTTTATCTTTTCTTGACCCTAAAGATGTTGGAGAAGTTTACGCTTTTGACTTGGCTGCAATCCAGCCGGAAAATGACAAACTAAGTGAATTTTGCGACTATCTTGTCGAAAATTATATAGAAGACAACGCGACATTTCCGCCACATATTTGGGCTGAACATTCAGAAACTCTTCAACGAACAACAAATGCTTGTGAATCTTTTCACTCCAGGTATAATAAATCCTTTTACTGTGCTCATCCAAACATAAATGTATTTTTAGATGTACTTTTGCAGTTTCAGATCGACACATACATAAAAATTAATAGTGTACACCTTATACCAAAAGTTCACACCAATGTATTAAAAAAACGAGATTTTATTAAAATGAAAATTAAAGAGCTAGAAGAAAATATAATTACAAAGTTTGAGTTTGTTAAAACAGTTTCGTATAGGTGTAAACCTAAGGTTTAGGGTATTTTTAGTTATTATTGTACCTTTATGTATGTTATGAAAGATTGAACCTCTTAACCTATAATCTACATAAAAAAATGTTAAGTGCAAAAGTTTATTGTATTTATGTTAACTAGATATTTTACGTTTAATACATTTTTATCCTTTTTATGTGTATCTTTTTATTTAAATTGATTTATTTCCAAATATATAAAATACAAATAATTACCTAAACTTTTAATCGGTACATTGATTTTTAAACTATATTTCAAGAATTTTAGCACAAATTGGCAACGTTGCGGCGCAGTTTACCTGAAATGGTGTTATTAATTAGTAAATACCTTTTTTCGAGGTGGGATGCAATTCGGATGTGACCTTTTCTTGGCCAGGTAAAAGTTGAATTTTTGGGATGCAATTCGGATCTCGCCGCTAAAAGTGGACAACCACGTGATTGAGTACTAACGAAATTATTGTTGCCCAATTCTGATTCATTCTATTTGTCATTCTTACTGTCCCATTGTCGTTTATTTACACTTTACACTAATGAAAATTCACCCAGTTCATTCAATTATGTTTAGAAGAATAATTGAATTGGATTGTTCAGGATTTTCTGCGTCTTCTATGCTCGTTATGTAACTGATTTTGTGAAATTTTTGTATTTGTCCACCTGTCACAATAGTTCAATGTCTACATTACTCACCATTCATTTTCACTACATACTTCGATATCAATTATCTTCATATCTTTGTTTTTATAGTTATTTTCCCTATAATTACAAATATACTGTTACGAACTCACTGATTCAGTGCGCTGTCGGTCCTGTCGCAAACTATGAATGCGACCTTTCTAGAAAGGTTTTTTCGCAGGTAATATTCAGACTGTTCTCGAAGCGTACCATACAATGGTTTATTCACGAATGTTCTCGAATTATAAAGTATACGCAGAGGTGGTATATTCAAGAAGATTCTGGAGTTACGAAGGACTATACAGGGTGTCCCAAATAAGAGTGACTGATTTTAAACATAATTTCCCAGCTTATTAATTGCTACAAAGAGATGGGGTTGTCACTAGTTCCACTAGTTTATCAAAAAGATTTTTTAAGGCTTTGCAGGCATTTCAACTCATCAACACAGGGTGTTTCACTAATGTTGATCAAATTCAAAGGGGGAAAATATGTATTATTTTAAATGGAACACCCTATAATTTTCAATCTCATTCGAAAGAGCAATCATTCTTCTTTCCAAAAATGTATAGTTTTCTATCTTTTGTATCATTAACAACAAAGTTATTGGAGGTTTCATGTAGTAGTACATTTTTAATTAGTAGTTTTATATGAACGTATTTTGATGCCTTGAATCAACTCATGCTGTGACCGTTTCATGTAGAATGCATTTTTAATTACGTAAATAATTTCCAACAAATCTGACAAACAGTTTAATTAGTAAGAAGACATAATAACATTATTCAATACATATGTATAAAGAACAAAGAACAATAAATGCTGCATATGCCTACCTTCTCGTTTATGCATAACTGTGAGCGAAATTTTAAATTTTCAAATTAATTTTCTAACATTTCTTGTGGAGTGTTTGCAATAATGTTCCTGATGTTATTTTTTAGTTCTGCTAAATTGTTAGGCTTAGGATTGTAGCACCTATCTTTCACATATCCCCATAGAAAAAAATCTGGGACAGTTAATTCAGGAGAATTTCCTTCTGAATATCCTCCTTGTTTGAATTATTGATTTCGTTTCTGCATAAATTATTACAGTTTGAGCTTTTTCACCCACTGTATAGATCATTTCGAAACCGACTTATATGACTTAACAAAATTACTATATTGTCAAAATTGCTGATTTTGTTGTTAGGCATCAAACGGACACAGCATGAGTTGATTTTAGGCATCAAAATACGTTCATTATAAAACTACTAATTAAAAATGTACTACAACATGAAACCTCGAATATGTTTGTTGTTAATGAAACAAAAGATAGAAAACTATAAATTTTTGTAAAGGAGAATGATTGCTCTTTCGAATGAGATCAAAAATTATAGGGTGTTCCATTTAAAATAATACATATTCTCTCCTTTGAATTTGGCCAACATTAGTAAAACACCCTGTGTTGATGAGATGAAATGCCAGCCAAGCCTAAAAAAATCTCTTCGATGAACTAGTGAAACTAGTGAAAGCCCCATCTCTTTGGAGCATTTATGTTTAAAATCAGTCACTCTTATTTGGGACACCCTGTATATACGCGGGTTTTTGAGTGAGTCGGGAAGTTGTTCAGTATACAGTGAACCGGTAAACAGTTTCAGTATACAGTGAGTGAACAGATAGTGAATATAAATAGTGTTGAAGAAAAATTAGGACAGTTATTATACCGAGTGTAGATAAATTAGTAGACATTAAGTAGTGTGTACCTATATAAATTAAGTCTATTGTAGTGTGTAAGTGTTTCTTCAATAAATCAATAGTAATTAGCCATAGTGAGCGTATAATTTTATCCCACGGTAAAAACAGTGCAAATAAATAAAAAAAAGATTACAATACTATTCTATCAACGATTAGGTATAGTTGCCGTAAGTGATATTGTGCGAAATTAAAGTTGCCGGCTTTTTGTTTGACTGTAACACGATACCAAAGATTACAGAATAAATTATTCTGTAATCTTTGACGAAACGATACATTTGTAGTTTTTATGAGAAAAATTAATATTGTAGGTATAGTTTCAATTGAAATATATACAACTTTCGAATGTGATAATAGATGCTAAAATTTTTTTAAAGAATATTAATTTTTTCCAAATATCTCTACATTTCAAATTTATAAATTTAACACTTAGAATTTTATACTGGTACTCACAACCAAGTTATTTAAATAATATAATTATAAATATAACATCAACAATAAAAGCTCATCAATATTAACTTGTTTCCACTTCCTTGTGGAATCCTTGTTCTCCTACACTAAAATAGAAATAACTGAAGCATCATTTCAACGAATTTCACAACTACAACTTTGTAAATCACTTAAATTATTTTGGGTCTCTCGCTTTGAATCATTCTGGGATACACCTAGTACTCCTAATTTTATCACCAGTAGGTATCTCCAAAAATTTGTGTAGCGACTTTACTCAACAAAATACAGATGACTATAAATAGAATATATTAACCGATTATAGGATTAAAGATAAAAATATCACAAACTCTGTCGAAGGACTATATTTAGACAGAGTATATTTGCATAAGAAAAAAAGGATACTCGCATAGGTACATACATCTACATTCCTGACGTACCTACTTTGTTGTATAAAGTTTTGTTTTTACTCTGTTGCGCCTAACAATTGGCATCGTCGTATTCTCTTGCCATCTAGATCTAGACAGTATGTCACAGTTTCATGTTATGAAAATTACATTACAGTTCCATGTTCCAACTTAATCGTACTAGTAATTTGATTGCTGTGTCAGACGGACAAACGATTGAAGCTGAGAGTTTTTTTTTTGTTATTTCGACGTTCGAATCCCTAGAAATTAATAAAAAAACAATATATTATAGAAGTACAACACTCTGTATTTTTAAATATTACAAGCGTTAAATTTTGAAATAATGTGTTACGCCGCTGCTATTATAAGTGTCTCTTCACATGAGGCGCCCCAAGTCCTACACTTAAGCCGCGCTTGGCATTGAATCAATAACTAAATAAAAGAGAGAACCGATAACAACGGGCGTATTGGCACCACAAATGTTTTTCGCGCTGCATAACAGTAGGACTATTTATTTACCTATGAAAAGTACCTACTGGTTGTTTTTTCCACTATGGCTCTTACAGTTAAAAGCTGAACAAATCACCACTCTCACAAATTCAAAAAGTACACAACAACCAGTGAAAACAATTTTGGATACACACCCGTTGTTTGGTACTAAAATAATGTCATCGTACTATTTATTGTGAGATATACTTTGCTTGTGCTTATACATACGTAAGTGAGTTACCTGTTCTCTTTTTTATTAGAGGATCCGACAGACGTCATGTCTATATACTTCCTATCTACTTTCCTGAGTTTTCTTACAATTTCTTGGGCTAACAATTTTTTCATTAATTTTACATTCCTCTACTTAAAACTCTTATGACTAATGGCAGCTGAATGATACCAACAGTTTGGGAGAAGTTTAGTATGGACCCGATTGCAGCGCCACCTACCCTGACAAATTGTAAATCTAAACCATCGAGCTACTTACTCTAACACACATATAAAATTTCATCAATATCGAGTTCCAAGAGCTCTTCAGTATGAACCCCATTGCACGGGTCCTACCGAAACCAATTGTGAATCTAAATCATCTTCGAATCAACTTGAACACATACCAAAAATATGAAAATCGTACCAGCCGCTTAGAATAGGTTCACGAACAAGCTTGAGAATCAGTTCGGAATTTTACTGAGTTTGCGTAGATTGAAATTGTCAATTTAAATCTTCCCTGGAATACAACATTCCAAAACAAAAATCAGCAAAATCGTCCCAGCAATTGTCAAGTTTTAGCGAGACAAACGAACAGCAATCGACGCTTGGTTTGTCGTTTGTTCACATTTCAAGCCATTGAGTTCCCCTAACCCAACTTCATTTTGTTTTTCTTTATTTTGTGCGCGAGTTTTTAATTTTTTGTAGAGTTTTTTTTGTATTTTAAGCGTTAATAGATGAAGAATATGATGATGATATGGAGTTTTTGGCTTTACATATTTCTCATAATGAAAGGAACTTGGACAACAGATGTCTACACACTCTACTTACAATAAAAATAAACATGTATTGTGACACTTGGAGTAAATCGTTTATATTCGAGTATTCCGAGTTCCAAACTTGGCTCAATAAAACTTATGTTTACTGTATACTTCCGATAACTACTTCTGCGCACGCGTTCTTGTCAAATGCTGCGTTTACGCTTGTATTCAATGGGTACCATATGGGTACTCTGAACGCGCATGGGTGTTGCCACCTAGAGAGTCCCGTCAGTACTAAAATTGCTAATTCAAGGAAAACCAGAGATAACCATACACAAATAGATGGGAAACTGACCAGTGGCGCTTCATGTAGCGAATTAATTGTATGTCTGTACGGGTGGCGCCACCTTGAGAGCTGGATCAGCAGCTCTAGCACCTTTTAGATGGTTGTGATCTTCGCTAACAGCCGAAAAAGAAGATTCTTGTAATTTTACATGTTTTGACGGCATATTCAAAATTACTGTAATTCTACTTTAACTACTTCTTCCAAACATTATACTATAGATATTTTTCAGAATACAACAGCCTGCAGCGGACTAGCATATCACAGCTCGCAGGCATTATACCAATGAGCACGAGGTATAATGTAGATATGCCGTCTTTCGGAGGAGACGTAAAACCGAGGTCCCGAGTCCATGGATGTTGGGCTCGTTAAAGAACGCTACCACTGGTTGGAACACTAGTGGGTTCGCCAAAATTTCCGGTTAGGGGTAGAGTGCTCCCGGCGTCGGTGATTAGCCACAGTCGCAGAAATAGACCGACGTTAAATAACAGAATTAAAAAAAAAAAAAAAAACTTTAAAAAGTGTCTTACTGCAATAAAAACTTAAAAATCGTTGAAATGTAGTGTTGTATCCAGTACAACAAAGAGTACGTTTTATGTACGAAGATATAATAAATAATTGAAGCTCTGAATATAGGTATTTCAAAAATGTTACAATAATATAAATAATGTGGATGTGTTTTAAAGAGACAATAACCTACAAAAAATTCTACTTTGTATTATCTCTACCCAAGAAGAAATGCAGAAAAATGTGAATTTCTTCTACACTCTTCAACAGCCTGTATCTCTCAAACTGAGAAGACTAGAGAAAACTTGTATTTGGGTATTTTGAATATTTCTAAACTATCCATCATACTTCTAATTTACGGGACAATATCTAAATAAGAAACGTCGGTGGTGTAATAAATTTATAATCACGAGATGAGCTATGTATAAAAAAGATAATTTGTTTTTAAATTTATTTTTTATTTTTTTTTTTATTTTAATATCAAACTGCATCAACCACTAAGGGTTATTAGCAGTGGGACAATACAAGAAACAAGGTTTTAGTTAGCAATAAAATACAATACAATACATACAGTTATGTGGTAGGTACCTTAAATTTTAGAACAAAGATTACTTTGGTTAAGGAACCCTAATACGTTTTCTATGTTGTAATTTTCGTTTAGTATGTTCTCTAACGAACCTTTAATACCGTGAAGTTCTCTCTGTAATTTAAATTTAGGACACTGCACTAATATATGTGATACACTTATTTGCACATTACACATGTCACATGTGGGTGGAATGTCTTTTGAGAGTAAAAGCTGGTGGGTGAGTCGTGTGTGACCTATTCTGAGCCGTGTGAGAATCGTCTCTGCTCTTCTAGTTCTCGGCAGGTTGGTCCATGGTAAAGTGGATTTCTTGATTTCTCTCTTAATTTTGTTTTCGATTGCATTGTTCTAATTATATTAAATTTGTCTTAAACCGGGTTATTTAAAAAATTCTAACAACCACAATCTGGTTGTAATAAATAGAAAGCTATATTTAAATATCATTAAATTTAAAATGCATTTACCTAGACGGCTGCTAATAGCAAATTAACTACAATTCATGGAAGTAGATTTGTGAGGGATTGAAAATTCTGTTGAAAAAGTATTGTTTAGCTGCAATGTATATCATACCCAGTCTAGACAATTGAATTTTTACAAACAAAAACCATACATCTTTTTTGTGTTTCTCATAGGAGCTTAGTTATGCTCGACTGAGAAGAAATGTAAACAATTTTCGAGCTGCATTTTCATCGAAAGAGTATAGAAAAATAATATACAAAGATGAATAAAGGTATGTGTTAACTGAAAATACTTTAGATAAATGAACGAAATTATTCTTTATATTTAAAGCATTCATAATGCGATTTATTCTGTGATCGAGGCACGGCATCAGGGTACGCATTTTGCTCTGCCAATTGGCAACTACTGTTGAAATAGTTGACACAACAACGTACCAAAATATAAAGCTTAACTGAATAACAATAAGTTCATTTCTCCCATGACATGCTGGGAGTGATCTGCCATCCTCATAGCACCGATAAATGGGCTTTCCACTACTAACTATAAAGTAGACAATTATTGCGTCTTGTAGCCAACTGATAAGTTAAATTTCTCTATTGGTGGTGAATAATTTTTTCTATTGTTAACCTAGGTGAATAATGAACAAATTCAAATGTTTTGATAATACAGGGATAGAAGTTTGACAAAATGTGCTATATAGTTTTGTATACCCAGGCGATTGTCTTTGACATATTTGTTGTTTGGAATAACCCAACAAGATGAAATTATTGGAATGAAAATGTCATAAGTTTAAAATTCATGCTCAATCAAAAATGACTGATAGTATAAGGAGTGCGGTTATAATCTATAGGTTAGGGGAGGAGTGAAAACAGGCAGTGTCAGTCAGATGGGGTATACACCTGGGAAGAAAACAGCTTGAACGATTAGAGCGCCATCTACCGATTTGTAGATCGACATAGTCAAAATATGATTGTGTTGTTTATTGTATGTTGATTGCAGAAAAGCATGGATCGAGGAATAATAAAAGTAATAATAATAAGATTTATTCGAAATATAAGTTTTACATAATAGTATGTTATTATAATAGACATTAGAATCGAATAAATGGCAGAGTAAACGATAAGTGAGTGAAAACTTGGTTTGTTATACATAAAATATAAATATGAAACAAAATAGATACATATAATATAAGTATAAAAGATAAAATAGATAGCAATACTTATTCAAAATCTAAAAACTAGATCTGAATATTAAATTTGAAACAATGTAATTGTAATACTTAATGGAAGTATAAATATCTATTTTGTCCTTAAGACTAGAAATGGTTTTCTGAACATTAATTAGGATCTCATATTCAAGTGCCCTTTATCTCAATTCCACAAGGTATGTTAACTAATAGATGTCACTCTATGCACTTTCCGTGTCAGGGAGATGATACTCTAATGAAATTGATGTAGGAAAATCGACTATTAGAACATCCAGGGATTCTAAGTGCACGGATTGGGTATCTTATAAGAAGGACCTGCTTTCTAAAATCTGCACACACCTAGGAATACCAAAAACTGCTGAGTTTTTAAAGGGAGCAGCAGCATGGCTATAATATCTTTCCGATAAAAGAAAAGGTTGAAAAACAAAGACGCTTTTTCATCAAAGCGAAAAACGGGTAACTGGGAAGCATATAAAGTTGAATTAGGTGCATATAATACAAAAATAAAAGAATCCAAGGAGAGGTCATGGAGAGAACTCTGTAGGACATGAAAGGTATGTCTAACCCTTGATTCCAAAGTGAATTGGATGACACACATGGAAAAAATTACTACCAGGGCGTCTAGGATTTTCTAGTAATGTAGAAGAGTTATAAAAAATACGACCTGAGGTGGTTCACTGGCTTTAAGACTGGTAAGATCAACGATCACCTATAGAACAATTGTCCCCCACAGTGAACATATTAATTGCAATAAAAAGACAAACCCTCATGGTATTACCTGAAAAATGGACAATACGGAAACGGCACCGATGGTTCAAAACAAAGCATGGCACTTGGGCGGATTTTTTATTTTTTTTCTAAGGACCCGTCCCTTCGCCGGTACCACCTCAGCCTCCTGGGCTTATTATGGATACTCCTAGTGTTCTGACAACAACCTATTCAGCCATTCCGTTCCCTGTATTAGCTCATACAGGTTCTTTGCTGGTTGGTTGTAAAAGTCTTCTGGAGTCATTTGGGGTCTACCATACAGTTTCTGCCTTCTGTGGTCCAGCGACTCAAAGTTGCATAGTATATGCAGAGCTGTTTCGGTATCCTTTTTGCATCTT
>CAJUYI010000544.1:9350-29419 GCA_910591695.1 Galerucella pusilla | reverse complement strand
AAAACACAACATTTATTAAAAGGCATTCTTAAAACTTCACCAAACAAACAGAACAAACTTACTGTAATAGGTAGGTAATTATCGAAAAAGCACAAATAACAAAAACACAACAATTCAATATAACTAATGAAGCTGTAATGGAGTTTGTTTGCACTTTGCACGTTTGTGCACCTACCAACATAAAAATTGTATACTTTTTTTATCGTTTACCAACTTAATTTATATTTATGCTAACAGTGCCATCTAGGGCTCTATACGGATTTTAAGAAAATGATTTGACCTTGAGCCATCTGCGTGAACCGTCTATAGGATAGGTGGTTTGTGGAACAGCATCGACTAAATTATTTTACTCTCCTGAACTAAATCAGTTGCTACGACTGAACTGGGCATAAACTAAACTTGCTAAAAGCTTACAGTTGATACTTAGTTTGTTGTACAGTAAAAATCACCGAGCAGTTTTAATTGATATTTAAAATTATTTTTAGTTCCTCGATTGTTTTATCCAAATAATAAATCAATAAATTACATTAATTCCGTTGACTTGTTTTAAGAAAAGGTTTAAATAGTTTACTAATCCAAATGTTTAGTTAGTATAAAATGCGATTAGATTACGTAAATATTGTAAATCTTTTACATTGTTAATTGCCACTGTTTAGGTAATACGAAATTGAACATTATCAAATATTATCGTTATAACTAAGATAAGTAAATAAGATATTAAGATAATAAGTGAAAGTATGTAAAAAGCTAACAAACATTGGTGAACCACAATGCAAAAAAAAATAATTCACTAAAAATAACAACAGACCATTTCCTGTACTTTTTTTCAACATAATTATTATTTATCTGAGATTTTTGGTAAACACATCAAAACTGCTTTTAACGATATCCACCGAACAAAATTAACAAAATATGAATTGGTCGTTGCAGTCTGCATATACAGATTGCGAAAAGTCTATTCGAGCCATGCGATTTACATAAGTGCGACAAGGAAAATATGAGAAAAACACTTGAAAGAGAGAGCAGAATAATTGTGCGCAGTCAGCTGCTGCCAAATGTATTTATCTGTAAAAGCTATTCCCAATTTTTGTCGGCAACAATGTTAAATACCAATAATTTTTAAATCGAAAGCAGTGTATAGATTTTATTTATTGCAGATTGCAATTTGTCCATTTATTTTCTTGAATTATATAATTTTATCTATATATGTGTTGATCTCACTTATTTTTCAAAAGTCAATAATATTACCAATCACAAATTTCTCCCAATAAATACTGCGTTATCCCGTATTAAAAGTTAAATGCAAAATAAGATGATTATTCCTTAGGAAGTACCAAACATTTTAAACTGGCAACGCTGCTTTCGTATCAGATTGGTTGCTGGAACTGAAAACACGCCCAACGCTGACTGCGAACAAGTATTCTTCTCTCTCTTTCAAGTAGTTTTGCTCACATTTTCCTTTGCGTACTTGTGTAAATTGTATGGCTCGAATAGACTTTTCGCGATCTGTATATCTGTTTTAAGGAAGTAAGGCACTTCCCATGGTGTATACATGTACCTACATTTTTAACTTTTTATTTATAATTTCAGTAAAATTTATAATCGAGTCAAGGAGGTAAATTGTGGGCTAATTAATTCGAAAAAATCTCATAATACGACTTTGAAATATTAAATTGAATACAAATTTACCTAAAACCCTAAAGGCTCATCCCCAATCAATTTAGTGGCGAAGTGGCACTTCGGCACGCGTGCTGCGACAATGACGTTTAAACGTAAGTATCCTCAATTCAATTTTCAATTTCGTGCTGACATGGAAGTGCAAGCTTGCAAGCTGCAAGCTTCTTTGGTGAGTGCCGAATTGTGTCATGCGCATTCAATCATGGGGAAAATAATTTAGGTACCCTAACCCTATTTTATTCTATTATCTTCGTAAACAAACATACATTATTTTCCAATATCGTAATTATATTAATTTGTTGTCTTTGATAAGTAGTAACTGCTTTTATTTACAAGAACAATCACAGGTTGAACTTTTTAATTACCTCGTTACTTTAAAATAACAATGAAAATGCGCATGTGCGATAACATTCAGGCAGACTGAATTGACAGGATTGAGGATGGGTATCCGTTTCGCAGCACGCGTGCTGAAGTACCACTTCGCTAGCAGATTGATTGAGGATGTAGCTTAAGAGGTTCATGGAAATTTGTGTGAACCCAAAAATAATTCAGTCAAGGAGCTGAATTTTAGTCTAATTAATTCGAAAAAAATGATGTGAGTTGAATTTTATTGAGGGTTTTGTTGAGGGTTTGCCTAATCTGATAATACAACTTTGGAAATGTGGACCTTGAAAGGATGTGGACCCTCTAGTGGGAAGACAAAAATATACCAAAAATCCTCTTTTTTCAGCGATCTTGTAAATTTTTTCGAATAATCCGTGTTTACTTAACAAAAGCATAAAGGCTTTTTTGAAGGTCGTTGAGATAACAATTCAAATGCGTTTTTCTTGTACCGTTGATGCAATATGGCCATTAACAATAAGCATTTTACTGAATAGATTGTAAAAGTGGACTATTGCATCTTGAATGTCTGGGAAGTACAAAAAAAATAATGAAGAACATTGAGTTGGCACAAAGTTACTAATAATTTAAGATTTTAACATATGGCCACAAAGATATGGGCAAATAAATTTTTTTTTATTTTGGACCAAAATATGGTTGCCATTTAGTATGGCGTGTTCGAAAAAAAATCTTTTGCAGAAAGTGGTATATCCTTACCGATTCTCAATAAGTTCGGGCCCTATTGGACACTTAATGAAAGAACGAGAAACTTTTGAAAATTAATTCCATACACTTTTTGGCCCGTTGTGGGAAAAGAGAGTATGGATTTTTGAACTCCTAAGGTGGGCTTTCAATTTCTAGCCGCTGTTTTTCCCAATATCTTTTTTTTTTCTACAATACGTTTTAAACAAAATATGACCATTTTAAATTCACCATTCAGTTTGTCTCCAAATTGCCTGTTCTCACCTGAACTATTTCCAATAGTTTTTTTTTTATGAATTTGTGGTAATCATTCGTAACTTTTAAATGAGCCGCTGAAAATCTGGATATCATTAGACAAAATATGATCTTTTTTTCGCATTTTGTTAATGCTAAACTGTTAACTTTTTGTCGAATCAAAAATGGAAAAATAGTGTACTGAAAACACATTCTTCTGTATTTTATGTCGCTAATTTGAAATTTGATGCACAATTTATAATTTTGGCAATTGGCAGCTGCCAACTAGTTGTGAAAAATATTCAGTAATAGGTATACAAGGGTACCTATGAGATCCTGTAAAAATATTTTGAAATTTTTGGCTCCAAAAATAGTGTGCCTTATAATTATTATTTTTTGAAAGTGAGACCATAACTCGCGCTTGTAGATTATGGAAACCCACAGTTTTCCATTCGCCATTTTGGTTTTTAATTTTCACCTGTCTTGAATCGTATTCAGCGGCCAAAAAAATCCCTATTTATCTACTAATTTTGGTGAAAATTGTTTGAGTATTTCTCTAGCTGTTCAATGTGTACAATAATTGTTTATTTATTGTTTTTAACTAATCACGGGCTACTGATCACACAACCAAACTTATATTATCGAACAATCGCCACTTTCTTAACAATTTGCAAATAGTTTCATTGATCCTACAATTTTCGAATTATTTCGCGATATTATAAAAATGTTTACTTCATTGTATTAAGTACTGTTATTATTTTTCAGGCTGCGATATTCTTCGTTGGGTACGCAATATGTTACTTAAATTTATCATTGACTCTACCGATCTTGACTATTTGTACTTTGGTTTATCTCGAAACGCAAACTTCAGGAATCTCGAAAAAAATCTCAAGTAAATCCAAGGCGAGTTCGTACACGAAGAAAGATCTATTAAAAGTTGTGGACGAACTACCATCTTGGGTAATTATTATTGTATTCTTATTAACTATGAATATAGAAACAATTCACTTCTTCACCATTTTTTTCAATAGAAAAATTTCTTTTTATTTTATTTCAACTGGAATAATTGATTTTATTTTTTCAGGTGACCTTCCCAGATAGAGAAAGGGCGGAATGGCTTAACGAGGTAATTTAATTTTTTTCACTCCCATATTTATGTGCAAATTTCCCTTAACCTCTTGATTTTCAATCAACCACAAATTCAGATGAAAGGTAAAGTCAAATTGTCAGGAGATTCATTTTCACGTTAATTCATTTTGTAGACATTTGTACTTCAACAACTATTGAAAATCTAGAAAAACTTCACTCGGCAGATAGATTAAACGACAAAAATGACAGAACGATACGTTTCTCTAACGAACTTCTCAAAATTTATAAGTTTTTGAATGTGTGGCAGAACACGATTTTTATTTTTTTGTCTGATCAACATACTAGATTCACGAGGAGGGACCTATCGAATTATTTTTCAGTGTACTAAGTGTGTTTAATCTCAATGAAACCGTCCAGTGAATGAAAGCCAATGAACAACTAAAGCTCTAGTTATTTAAACAAAAATATCATACCAGTCGCAATTGTGAGTCTCAACTGGGTCTTTCAAATGAGGAAATTTTCCCCATTCTCCCACAAAGTTCCGTTTGATTAAGTACAAAATGGTCCTAAAGTAGATGAGATGTGTCGATGTGTGAATGAGACAACCTAGAATTCCAGATTACTCGATCATATTTGGAATTTGTAAGTGTGTTTTCTGCTCGATAATAATAACTTGGGTTACCTTTATGTAATACTTGAACATTCAGACCAAATGTCATCCACAGCTTCCTTATTGCAAAGAACGCTTCCATTCCTTCTATTTTCATAACAACAAAAGATCCATCACATAATTAGTTGATACATTGTTGCAACGCATAAATATGAATTCCAATGAGTGAAATTATTGCAGGGAATAATAAACTTTACCTTCAGCTCCAAAATAAAAAGACCGTAAAGCATCAATGAATATATTTTTTTCACTGTTTGCATTTGCTGCTCTCAGCTAACACCATTTAATGTGATCTGAGATGAAGTAGGTAATGTGAGTAAGCGCAAAAAAACGACGCACTCAATTGAAACGTGCGATTTGCTGTCGTATCAAAATTCAATTCAAAAAAAGATTTAAAACATAAGAGATTCGTATCAGCATCTAACGAAGTAATTCTTTCCATAACCCCATAGATAATATTCACTCAAAACGAAAGAAAATTAGATTATCTTGCTTGACACTAAAACAAATCAAATATGCATTCACCTTCTGAAGTCCCAGTAAAACAGCACGCACATATACAGTATAATACGCGCAATCGAAAATAAAATAAAATACTTTCGACGATCTTTGGCGGCTGTGCTTTTTTAAGTCGTGTGGATGTTATGCGAGTTACATACGTGATTGCGCGTATTTTACTGTGTATGTTACATACGTGAAGACACCCTTTGCGATATTGTACAAAAGGGTCTGAACTATACAAATAGCTGATGTAGGCAAGCCCACTAAAACCATCCTGATAGCCTTCACTAAGAAAAGAAAACTCAACCTCAAAACCATAAAACTTGATGGGAATGAGATTGAATGGAGACAAGAAGTCAAGTATCTAGGTTTAACTCTAGACAGTAAACTCCTGTGGAACAAACACGAAAAGGAGATTACATACAAGGCAAAAATGGCTATAATGGTGTGCAGAAATCTGGCAGGAGCAAACTGGGGCTGTAACCCAAAAATCCTAAGCTGGATGTACACTGCCATAGTGAGACCAATCATCACTTATGGAGCCATTGCGTGGTGTAGTAGAACTAGCCTATTGACGACGAGAGAAAACCTCTCCAAAATTCAAAGACTAGCCTGTATATGCATTACAGGAGCAATGAGAACATGCCCAACGGCAGCCATGGAAGTGATTCTCAACCTCACCCCTTTACATATGGTGGTGGAAAGTGTTGCAGAAAGAACAAGATACAGACTAAGTAGAGAGGGAATCATTAAAAAAAACCACCTCCTCACTTCTTAGAAATCAGACAACCTGGGACATGCCACAAGACGGTATGATGAAAAAATAGAACTTTTCAAAGAAATTCTTTACGGAAATGAGCAACAAGAAGGAATGGGATCCAAATACCATTACCAGACTTGGAAAGAATGCCATTCAATGGTACACAGACGGCTCAAAAGCAATAGAAAGAACTGGGATAGGAGTGTTCGGGCCAGGAACCAAACACTCTGAAAGCTTGGGAAAAACCCCAAGTATCTTTCAAGCGGAAATCCACGCCATAAGAAAGTGCGCCCAGTTCAATATTGATGAAGGATACAGAAGACAAAGGATTATCATAATGTCGGATAGTCAAGCAGCCATTAAGGCACTGAGCTCTTGTGTAATCAGTTCCAAAATGGTGTGGGAATGCCTAGACAAACTCAATGAACTAGGCGAGAACAACATAGTCACCTTACTATGGATTCCAGGACACACTGGAATAGAAGGAAATGAGATAGCAGATGAACTAGCAAAGAGGGGGACTGAAATACCTTTCTGGAGGCCCGAACTCTTTTGCGGAATCAGCCTCAATGTAATATTGGAAGAAATAAGTAAAGCCGAGAAAAAGAGAAGATCTGACCATTGGAAAGATCTAGTAGGGCTTATACAATCAAATACTCTTCTGGGTGACTACAACCTGTTGAGATCAAAAGAATGCATAAGTCAAAGTAAAACTGCACTAAGAGTTTTAACAGGGATCCTAACGGGACATTGTCGCCTGGATGGGCACCTGAAAAAGCTCAAAATAGTGGAGGAAGAAGAATGCAGATTTTGTGGAATGGAAGAAGAAACCTCCATCCACATACTTTCCAACTGCACAGCACTTCAGAATCCTAGAGCACAGCACCTGGGAGATTACTGGATAGAAGAGGAACATTTGCCTAAGTTGAAGCCTGCAGACATC
The DNA here is from genome assembly GCA_910591695.1 of Galerucella pusilla. Lineage (NCBI taxonomy): Eukaryota > Metazoa > Arthropoda > Insecta > Coleoptera > Chrysomelidae > Galerucella > Galerucella pusilla. The sequence continues at coordinate 22,462 of CAJUYI010000544.1, read as the reverse complement.
CTAAAATTCCTCCGGGAAATAGGACTAAAGGAACTACTAGTTTCTGAGACTCTCTTCAGAAACTGAGTGGAAGTAAGAGGGCACAATAGATCTTTTAGGTCTCAGTGAATGTCACCCCAAAAATCACACATACATACATACATACATACATACATACATACATACGTGAACAAAATCGGGGAAATAATAAACTTACGAAAAATAAACCACTGAGAGAAAAAATTAATAACTCACCCATTGGTTACATTTCCTGATATCTGGAAAACTAAAGCAACCTTCCTGAGCTGGTTCAATGACTCTCAAAGACACATTATCCAAAAAGACCAGACCGTTATTCATTATAATATGGATGTATTTTCCAGCCCGCCCGCTTATGTCTACATTTCTCGAATTTGCTCTCCTGGATTTACAGCAGGAGCCGTTATCTCGGAAACTATCGAGTTTTCGGAAAAAGTCATAGAGACCATTTTTGTAGGCAATGAGTTTTTCTTTACCTTAGCTGCGTTACATATCCTCGGAGATATGTATCTTTCATTAACAACCAACGGTACAAAAAAAGTAACATGTCCAATTTGCGAAAGCTGTAACTTCAACAGTTTTCAAGATATTTTAATGATCTTTATGTAATTTTAATGTACTTATGTTTCATTGGGAAAGGGCCTAACTTTAACTGTAGATGGGGATAACTTTGGTGGTTCCAAAAACCTATATTTAATGTGTCTTCTGCACTTTATAACCGAGATACAGGGTGTTTTATAAATTTATCCTACTTCTTTCGAACCTCATAACTTCCGAGTTACCCTGTATATTACTTTGAGATTTGGTACACTTAATAAACATTACCTAGAAACTCCATCAAAAGCATCTCCAAAAAGATAATGCAGGTCCGGCTTAACAAAAAATTTCAAAACTCGTCTTTCCTAAAAACAACACCCTGTATATAGATTTTTTGAAAATTGCTCTTTATAATTGGAAAGGGTATGAAAAATCGAATCTACTTATTTCTTTTCTTTTTTTCCGCAGACAATTTTACTACCAAAAATTCACCGTCAAACTTATAATTTATGCACGTTTTGGGGGTTAACAATGGTATCGGAGAGGTTTTTTTTATTTTTTAGCTTGAAATGGAATCCATTCAATGCATCTAGATAAGCATCCTAGAAATTCAGTTGAGTTTGTATGTTTACGAGTACAGACCACTAAAAATGTGATTACAGGGCCGTACTTAGAACATACTCATTCAGTATGTTTCGAATATCTCGAACACCCTGTATAAGCATATGTATCTGGAAACTATGCACTTCTACATTTAGAATAACAAAAGTAAAATACGAGAAATAAATTTATACTCCAAATAACGAAGAGATTTTCATAAATTTAAATAATTAACATGAACAGAAAACAAGAAATTCTAACAACATTGTTCAAACAAAAAAAGTCCAACCTACAAAAATTGCTCAAAATGACCTCCATTCTGCTCTATGCACTTTCTTGCCCTTTTTGTAATATTGCGAATGGACCTACTAATCACATCTGGATTATTTCTGATTTCTCCGCAGGCATTCTCTATTCTTCGAAGAAGTTCTTCTCTGCTATTGATGTCGGTAGCATATACTTTTGATTTTAGATATCCCCAAATATGGTAATCCACAGGATTGAAGTCAGGTGACCTTGAAGGCCAGTTATTGGGACCACCTCTGCCTATCCATGAATTAGGAAAATTTTCATTTAAAAAATTCCTCACTATTACTCTGTAATGCACCGAAGCACCGTCATGCTGATAATACATTCCTGCTACATTTACGTATGCATCATCTAATAGCACTGGTAAAATATTCTGCAGAAAATCCAAATAGACTTCGCCAGTCAGTCTATGTGGAAAGATGTGTGGTCCTATTAATTTATTATCAATGACACCGCACCAAACGTTAACAGAAAATTTGTGTTGCGAATGGGCCTCTCTTGTAGCAAATGGATTTTCTTCTGCCCAAATGTGCGAGTTCCGTAAATTATAAACGCCGTCTCTTGTAAATTGAGCTTCATCCGTGAATAGCATTCTACTTAAAATTCCGCACTGGTAATGTACAGTATTGTTACGAAGTCGTCAACTCAGAAGCCGGCACTGTCGCTAAACTATACAAGTATACAGTTTGGCGAATTCGGCTTCTCGATTTTTATAGAACAACAGTATTCACGCAAATGAGGAATTCAATAACGTTCGAGAATTGGGAAAGACTATATTATACGCGAGTTTTTAAGTTAGTCAGACAGTTTTTAGTAAACAGTGAATCATTAAACTGCAAACATAGTGAATTTGTGAAGATAAATAGTGTAATATTTATGTGGTGAAAAATAAATTAGAACTATAATACTGAGTGTAAATAAATAAGTGGACATTAAGTAAAGTGGGTATATAATAGTATATTAAGTACCAAGTGTCAAAAACGTTTCTTAAGTCACGAGTTTTCTAAGTACTTGTAAAGCCTTTTCATCTGATACCCATCACCCATAATTGAACAAATTTGTGAAGTATACAATATGCTACTATAAAGTAAAGCCCCTTCATTTGATGACTATATTGGGGGAGTTGTGAGCTTAATAATCTGTCATTTTGTGGTGGTGGTCAGGATGGAAGCACTCAACGCGCGAGGGTGTTTTCACCTAGAAAGTCCCGTCAGTACTATAATTGCCAATTTAATGAAAATCAGAATGATAACTGTAACACCGTTAGTAGTAGTTGCAGATACTTCCACATATTTCAGCGCTGATATCCTAACCTAACAACTGCAGGCCAACGTTTTACGACTTATAGTTTTATCCACATAATAGGTATCTTGAGTCAGTCCAGCTTTTGTTTTTACAAACTACTTTGCTATAGGTATATTTGTGGGTGTGTTGAGTTTTTGAAGTTGGTTTTTATTGTTTAAAGTGGAACTTTTATTTTGAGAGACTATGTCAAAAAATTGTACAGTGAAAGACTGTGAGATGCACCTGGTAAGCTTTATTTTCATAAAGGAATACATGTTTCATTAACTGAAAAATTACAGAATATTGATGTAGTTATTCTTCTATACAGCTTTGAACTTTTCAGCCATGAAGAACAATGTTCAGATTGACTGCAAAGAAGTTTAGTTAAAGTATACCTTGCTAGTTTATTGCATTATTGTTGAACTCTTAACATTTTTTTTTCATGTTTGTCATTGAAATATTTAAAAACACGTTTTATACATTGTGTACTTTTTTGTATTAGATAACATATTATAAACTTGATGATTATTGCTTTTATTTTTCCCACTTCAGGCATTATATGGGCAATTTTTTGCTATTTCATTTAATTTCACTTGACTATTTAACTGTTATTATTGTAATATCAATCTAATGTTGAGTAACTTTGAATTAAATATCAAAAAATGGACCCTAAATGCCATTTTGCAATAAAAGTGAATCAAGGTCATTTTGAATATGCCGCCTAAAACTGTAAGGTGGCGCCACCTATACAAATAGAGGGCGCCACTGGTCAGTTTCCTTTCTATAAGTATGTTGACTTAGTCATTTTGGATTTACAATGATATTGAACATACTAAATTGTATTGTCACTAGAACTAAAGGTGTGTACCAAATATCAGATGAATTTGGCAACAGGAAGGGGGTGGTAGTTATTTATTGTGAGTGTATTAGATAGCGTTTTATCGCAGCTGAAACACGAATGTTTTAATGACTATATTTGACCCAAACAAAAATCAAGCTTTAATTCATAAGAAATTCTCTCCAATTCTTTTTTAAAAAGCCTCGTTCCTTAAGGATTTTAAAATATTAAAATACTCATAACAATATCTACATATTTAAAAGAAATAAGCATAGATATTACATTTAAAAATAAATTTGGCATGGTGTTGAAACAATGACCTCCAAACTTTTAAATATAGGTATATTAAAGGAATACCTAATAACGTGAAAATGCGGTAATTTAATGAAAATTATTTGAAGGGTTATTAACTTGCTTGTTCTTGAAAACTTGTTTTTCAATGCTAAATAGAGTTTTTCTTGTTCAATGTATTTCAAATAAAATAATAGAATAATTGCTTTATAGCCAAATGGACTAATATGTTGAAAACAGCCAACAAGTTGAAGTTGTTACTTTAACCGATTATAATTACTTACTGTTTCTTGTAAAGTTGAACGATACGAAAGGGCTGATCAAGGAAGTGGAAAATGTATATCACCAAAAGATGATCGATATTTAAGGATACAATATTTAAGAAGTCGGACACTATTTGCTACACAACTGAAAAATGAATTACATATCACAATACAAGTTAATGTAAGTGTCAAAACGGTTATAAGAAAACTTCTGGAAGTTTAAATCTATAAAGACCTGCCAGACTTCCCTCACGTGAAAAGATTAGATTGTTACAATTTGTGAGAGGACTGAATATCAACTAGAGTGGCCACAAATGAAGTCTTAATATTAATCCCATAAAACATGACATGTATGGGTCATCTGAAATGGAACATTTGAGCACGAAATCCAGCTCCTGTCTCAAATGTATAATTGAAACGTACTGCACAGTAAAAAACAATTAAAAATTTTTGTAAGATGCAGGCTGTTATTAGAACTTGAGGAGGAAGTACCCAGTTCTAATTTTTAATTCCGTTATTTCAAAGCATTGGTATATCGTTGTCTTATTAATCAAATAATATTACCAAAATCAGGCTATTTTATTAGTACCTACCTCTCAGAATCTGTTGCAAATCTTATAGGTAGGTATACAACTTTCAGTCAATCATACACTACCTTAACAAATATCGATATTTCAAACAAATAACCCAACTTGGACATCGGAAGCTGCGTTTACGGATATTTATAAATAATCACATGACAAATTCGTTCTGAAATTTTCTTTCTCTAGCGGTACAAAAATATGAAATTCTTTCAGGCTGGCAACTTGAACCGAAGTACCCCATTGCTGACAAATTAACAAACGTCGCAAGATTTAATTGATTAGAAATGAGGATTTTTGACTGATTTCAATCACCGTTGACCGTTTTGGGCTGTATTTACGTGAAATCAAATGTATTTGGATGAAATAAGGTCGAATCATGTGTTTTCCCATCGTTTTAGACTGTTTTCAGCGTTCTTTAGAGTTTTGGTCTGTATTTGACTGAAATAGAATAGAAAATGTTCCATTTGCATGCTAACTTTCGTTTTAAATCATATTCGAGTGATTTTGTGCATTATTTATAATTTATAGTTTTCTTGTGTGCTTTTTAAGTAAAATTGAGGATTTTTGACTTATTTCAATCACCGTTGACCGTTTTAGGATGTAATTACGTGAAATCGAGAGTATTTGGATCAAATAAGGTCGAATTGTTAGTTTTCCTATCGTTTTAGACTGTTTTCAGCGTTTTTTCGAGATTTGGTCTGTATTTGACTGAAATAAAATAGAAAATGTGCCGATTGCAAGCTAACTTTCGTTTTAAAGTATTATCGATTCAATTTGTGCATTATTCAGTCTTCTTGTGTGACTTTTGAGTGGATTTGAGGGTTTTTTCTACCAACCTATATCAAATATTTGGAATGGTGCGTTTCCAAGTGACACCATCATTTCGTGCCATGTTTTGAACAGCTGATCACGGACAACCTTCAGAAAGAAGCTCGTATGGAAACAGCATTTTATACTGAGAGCAAAAGTTGATTGTTTTTGGTAAATTTGTGTACAAGTGTGTATATAGATATTCAAAAGTATAAAAAGACAATTGTACGGAGTGTTACCGTGTATTATTTGGTTTGAGGTTATACCTATCAGAATTTAGTGTTGTCCGGTGACAGAAATTCATGACGGAGACGTACTTTGAAAAGGTTGAACTTGTAACAAAATATAGTTAGATACTAACCTCAAATTTATGAACATTTTTCATTTCCAAATTTTTGAATTTTATATATTTTTTTCAGATAATCGGACAGTTATGGCCGAGTATATCTCTTTACGTAATAAAATTATGTAGGACCAAATTACAAACTAAAATTCAAAAGAAATTTGATGGTTTTAAATTTGAAGAAATCGATTTTGGACTTACAGTAAGTTTTTGTGCATTTTAATTTATAAAAAACTCACTCCACCCTTTTTTTGTTTTCAGCCACCAAAGATTGACGGCGTAAAGGTATACAATAAAACTGTTACCAAAGACTCGATTATTATCGATTTTGATTTATAGTAAGTACATAATAGTTCTGTTCCAACCACAATCAGAAACGTTCAAAAAAAAGGTAGAACGTGTCGCGGGACACACGGTAGGAACTTTAGTTCCTTTTAAGCAAAAATTATGTAATACATCTGACGTTATAGATAAACAATTTGCATATTACTCAGTGGTCGAATAGTAAGCAAACCAGACTCTCACGCGGTAGACCCGGGTTCGATTCCCCGTGAAGACGTTTTTTTCTAATTGTTAATTTTATTTTTAAATAATTATTCTGCTTGATATTAATAACGACAACAGGGAGACGTTTGAAATATTCAGCCGAATATTCATTATTATAGATAATGGTACGGTACCCTTCATGAGGGAGTCCGACTGGCAACATCTACTTATAACAGCATAGTATATTTAAAAAGGGAAACCGTAGCATTATACAAATTGGACATTCAAGAACTGTACCTTCACCACAAAAAAATTAGTGGAAACATAAAATTGAATTGTTAAATTTTAAATTTGAATTTATATTACAGTTTATAGAAATTTTTATTTTCTAGATTTTTTCTTAAGTGGGTCGTAGAAAAAATATGTTGTTCGACTCGTGTGAATTGTCTATATCGCACTTTTGAACTTCGTCCTCGTGCGATATGGCCATCATATCCACGCTACTTGCACAAACTACTATTTCTATCAAAATATGCCCTTTTACATTTAAAAACAACCTGCCAAATGTCAAATCATTTTATCCATCCATTTCAAAGTTATCGAATTAAAACATTCAAGTTTTCAAAATTTCAACACCCTGTATTTCGAAAAGTAAATGTGCTAGACCCCTTAATCATCATATTATTTTAACCAATTTCACGAGAGGAATCTACATGCAAACGTTGTAATTACCCTTAACGTTCGAGATGCTTATACCATTTTTTGCGCTATCGTATTGAAATAAATTTCGAATAAAATAATTTAAATTTCTTCGGAATGAACGAAATGTCAAAAGTGACATTTATACTTTTCGATCAGTTTAAAATATATTTTGCATTTCGGTGAAATCGTTTTTATCACTTTATTTATCACTTTCCGACGTCTGAACGGTAAGTGAATCACTTACCGACGTGCTAAACTTAGAAACCAGTGAACACAACCTACCGTCCTGACAACCGATGCTGTAAATAAACAAAAACGATCAATCGCGCATAAAAAATTATGGAAATAATAGTAAAAATTTATCCGAACAAATTCAAATAGATCACCAGCACTGCGAATACCAGCTTTGCATAGAATTTTAGTATAGCATCGTTGGTTCAGTGGTGGAATTCTCGCCTTCCACGCAGGCGGCCCGGGTTCGAGTCCCGGCCGAAGCATATGAATCGCTGCTTCGTAAACGAGAGAGAGACTCGGGAGAGAGCACATGCACGCAAGCGACGCACATAACGAAGCAACGTAACATAACGTAACGTAACGGTCAGATCTTTTGCGTCGCGACCCCCGGCCGCTCAAACATAACCTGACGTAAAGAACTAAAGTTCCAATAATAAATAAATAATAACTAATCCTATTATACAGCTTTAGAAAGTTTCTAATTGCGGTTGAAACAAGCATAATATCTAGGTAAAGTTTGTCCAAAATGAATATCAGAAGTTAAAGCAGCTGTTCGTCCATTTTTCCTTTGACTAGACCTCACCTCTGAACTGTTAAACGCTGTTTCAAAATTACCAATATGCTTGTAAAAAATTTAATATCTAAATTGGTAATGGACAAGAATACTGAAAATGAACTTAAAGTAATGTTGGTATTTTACAAAAAATGGAATACCTACTTTTTTTCTTCTTTCAGTACAAATTAGTCTAATATGGTACGCTGCATCCAGTCGCGTTTGTTGCCATTCGCGTTGAATTAAACTGTCCATGACGGTTTCTTAATCAGAGTGCCCCGTCGACGTACTGTTCAACTAATAAGTAACTTATTACTGAGATACTTTAAAACTACTCACCCTGTGATGTCTTCTTAGCTTATACTATTTCACACAGGGCACGTTATTCTTGCACAGTATTTAAACCGCACTATAGGCTTTCCAATTTAGACCATACTACACTAAATCGTGAGATTTGGTCATCTTCAGTCTTTTTTTCTGATTTCAGTTTTCCAGGAACTGTTCTTATGTTGGTTAAGGTTTCCTCCGTGACATTTTGCATTTTTCTCAACTTATTTGTCTACACACCTCACACCTCCGCACTCTGTAGGTCCCCATTCAGATATTAATTACAAATTTACTCGGGTGCATTTCCAATTCCCATTTTATTTTGAAATGTTCGTATGAATTTAACATTATACTTTTTGGCACACCCCCATTATAGTTGTTTTTCAAATGTCAATTGGAGTACTTATAGTGATCAAATAATAATTCAATTTGATTAATATTAAATTTTTCTTCAGCTACGATGGTGATTGTACTATAAACTTCTCAGTGTCTGGAACCCAAATTGGAAGCATTCAAGATTTCCAGGTAATATTTGGATAACGGAGTAAATATGTGATCATTGTAATTTCCTTTTTATAGGTAGGAGCAGAATTGCGCTTGGTTTTAAAACCACTAATGATCAAAATGCCACTTATTGGTGGGATACAAATATTTTTCTTGAACACGCCTGATATTAATTTCGAATTAGAAGGTATTTCCGGAATACCTGGCTTAAGGTAAGACAATTTTACTCTTTTTTCGATTTGAAGACTATTTGGTTTGTTCCGTACATTCCGTTGAAAATCAATTGGCAATTTTCGTTCCACTAACTACTAGAATATTAACGTACCCATAACTGGATGAAGTAACAAAATAAATTATTTTGCTAACTTTTCTTCCACAATAATATAAAAGTAGCCATATCTAAATACATAACCAAAAAATGTCATTTTTACCTGTCACTTTCAACAACATCTCAATGGGCAAGCTTCTGACCATTCAACTAAGAAGAAACAACTACTTTCCGGGCTATAGGCCTGGACGGATATTGGATTACACTTCAAAGGTCAATGTCTTTGAATAGTATATTACATAATGTGTGCGGAAAGTGACATTTTTCACACGAGTGGGAAACCTACTATAACCACAATTGCTCTGTCCAGGGACAGGGAAATAAGGCGTACTTCAGCTTCACGCCGATAAAATCTTAAATATCTTCCCCACCCATTAATAAAAGTATTTAATGGACTTTGTTGTAGGAACGTTAAATTGCCAAGGTCTCTCCAGGAAGAGACACTTGCTGAAGCATCTTTTAAATTCTAATAACATCCAAATTCTTTCTACAACTGACACTCTGGCAAAAAACCCTCCTCACTTTTCAGGTTACCAAACTTTCCACTATGACAGAAACCAATACTCCCGTGGTAATGGCTTTCTTGTCAGAAATGGAATAGCTGCCACAATTCAGTTTTCCTGTGCAAATCTCTTCTCAAAATTTAGACTGCTTCGCCATTAACGTTTCCTTAAACAGATCCACTATAACTTTTATCTCCTACTACAACCACCCTCTCCAATCCTTAAACACAGAGCTTTTCGAATATTTTTCCAATCTCCCTAAAGCAGTTATTTTCGGAGATTTTAACTCCACACATCTACAATTCGGCGACACTGCGTCAAACACCTCCGGTATAACATTTTCTGATCTCCTTCTAGACCTACCAATCATTCGAATTCCTTACAGAAATCCATCTTTTATTAACCACATTGGAACTTGAATTGTAGACCACGTGGTAGCCACTCAAAGAATATCCACTTCTTTTGAAAATGAATGTTACCAGAGAGATTCCATAACTTCTGACCATCTTCCACTCCCAGTTCGAACAAATTTAGCAAACCCTAAACCTTCATTCTCTTACAATTTCACCTTTTTAAATTACAAAAAGGCCAACTGGGAAAACTTCCAAAATCATATTTCTTCCCACCTTCCGAACGAACCAGAAAGAATCACAATTGATTCAATAAATACCTTTATCGTACATTTGTACGAACTAGAGACCCTGCTGTTAAGAACGAATGGAATCGCCTAAATGCTCTGTTCAGACTTGAAACGAACGCCCACAAACAACGAGGAAGTGAATTCTGGAACAGATTTCAAACTCTCACCGGTCAACGGAAGAGAGTAGAATCAAGCCTCATCGTACAAAATCAAATTGTACACACTCCCGATGAAAAAGCTGAAGTTTTGAAAACACAACTTCAAAGTGTTCTACTCTCTCCTGACAATCCACTTTTTCTACCTGACTTCTTCAAAAAACTAACCACGTAACTTCGAACATTACGGGGATCCCTCATATAATCACTGAATTAAATCCAAATGACCCACTCTCAAAGCCTTTTTCTCTCGAAGGAATTCGAACTGCCTGTCTCAGAGGTAAAAATACCGCTCCTGGCCCTGACCAAATTTCTAGAAAAGCTCTAAAAAACCTCCCTGCTTGCATTCTACCACAAATACAGAACCTAGCAAACGCCTGCCTCTCTCTATCATATTTCCCTAATGTATGGAAGACTTCTCATTCCGAAGCCCGGTAAATCCTGAAAATTACAGGCCCATTTCGCTTATCAGTGTTCTTGGAAAACTTTTTGAATTCCTGGTGAAGGAGCGACTCTGGCAACACTGCAAAGGCCATAACTTCATTCCTGATTACCAACATGGGTTTCGACCTGAACATTCTTCTCAAGACCTAATTACCGCATTTCATACGATAATCACTCGAGCTATGAACGCTCGCGAAATTTCTTCCTCCGTACTTCTAGACGTTCTCAAAGCCTTCGATCAAGTCTGGCATGCTGAAATTGTGAGAAAATTGTTGAGCATAAACCTTCCCGCTCACTTTGTTAAACTTATCTATTCATATCTCACAGAACGTACTATAAAAGTCAAAGCTGGCCACTCAATTTCTGAACCTTTTACCCCTCTAGCAGGCGTTCCGCAGGGTTCTATACCAACACCACAAAACCAATTTCAACACATTCACTTGTATGCAGACGACACAGCTATCATTTCTACCGCCAAAGACACACACACTCCAAACTAACACTAAAAACTTGCTAAATCGGTATTCTGAATGGTGTCGCAAGTGGAGAATCACACCAAACCCACACAAAACACAACTTATCGCTTTTCAACATCCCAACACTCACAAAACCGAACTGACACCTACTCCTACAAGTTTCCGTATTTCACTCTGGGGCGAAGACTCGATTTCTTGAGACAGGTTACCTATTTGGGAGAGAGATTTACTCACACTCTCAACTGGGAGCCTGACATCCAAGCTACATTTAGCAGGGTCAGAAACCGAGTCAATCTCCTCAAGGCGCTATGCGGTAAATTTGGCAGAACACATCCAAAAACTCTTCTGCATACATACAAAACATTAATCCGCCCTGTAATCGACTACAAATATCTAGTCTACTCAACACTTCACCCACGGTTGATGGAACGACTTCTCGCTTGCGAGTGACGTATTCTTCGACTGTGTCAATACAAATTTCCAATTTCCGAAATATTTAAAAACCTTCAAGCCGCCTACATTTCTCGAACTCTTTCCTCCAACAATACCATTGCAAACTTAAAATTTCTTGGAAAACCCGACTTCGTCGTCCTCTCTCCCGTTACCCTAAAAATAAATTGCCGTATCCATCTTTACGACTTCTTCGTACAATCCCATATGAAGACCTTCCTCTTGAATACCAAGACTTTCTGGACACCTCACCTCTATCTATTCGATAGAGATTGCACAAGGCGAACAGATTACGAAAAAGTGTATCGAATCCGGTTACAGAAGAACACCGAATACCGAAAAAAACAGTATCGAAAGCCGAAAAAGTGTATAGAAAGGTGCACCGAAAACAGTTGGAATGAAGTAAAAACCTGCGTGGGAAGAAACTACGATCCAAGCTAGGGAGGAGCACCGAATAACAAATGCACTTTTTAGTGTATTGTTTCGGGTATTTTCAATACCTGAAACTCTACTTTGAAAACACTCCCACAATAAAAATTCTTGTATGTGTATTTTTTTCCTTCTTTCCTTCCACTCCGGGATGATGGATGCAGGTTTTCTGTGGTATTTTTTCTGCATCTTAATTTCTGCGAAGTTCGGAACAGCGATACTTTGTTTAACCAAATGGCCATCCTTTGGGTGACCAGCCACAACGGGCCCTACCGCGACCTTTAACTTCACTTGTATTAAATTAATCCAAATAAACCATGAAGAGGACTTAATCCTGAAACAGGGTAAATTCAATATTTGCTTTTGCATATCCAATGAAGGATAATTAAATTTAAATAGTAAAATTATGTTCGAAAAAAAAAGAGTATTTTTCAGTCCGTGATTAGGCTTTAAGCTCGCGGACGGATAACATATACCTTGTACTGATGAGGCGCAAATACGCAAAAACCGGTCTACAAGTTATGTTATCCCTTCTAACTGCAAACCAGAATGGTTGTTTAAATATCTTGTAGATATACCAACCCCGTTCGACTTTGAATTGTAATTCAATATCCGTCGTGTCCTATAGCCCGGGAAGTAGTTGCTTCTTCTCAGTTGAACGGTCAATGTCTTTGGAAAACATATTTTTCAAATACTTATTGTTAGGACAGTGCGCGGCGCAAAACTCACATGCCCAATTTCACCAAAAATTTCCTTAAGTTAGAACACCTAAATCAGAATTTGGAATTGCTAAGTGAAAGAACCCCGCGCTTTTCTTATGACAAAGTGGCATTCCGTCAAATGTTATAAATTTTGGATATTATGTTGTACTCGACTTCTTGACCAAAAGTGTCCATGGGACCAATTCAATCCCATGACTAGTTTCCGATATACAGGGTATTAAAGTTGAAAAATCCGTGTTTTTCGTGACCACGTAATTTTATTATTAACAAATAAATATGCAT
>CAJUYI010000543.1:57276-115121 GCA_910591695.1 Galerucella pusilla | reverse complement strand
TTTCGAGACATGCGCAGGAGTAATCAGAGCACTCTTTTCTCGATAGTTTTACCTGTATATTTAGGTTCAAACTGGGATTTAATAAATAAGTTTAAAAAATGTATAGACAAAAGTATAATATATTATATCTTCTACATATAATCTATAGGATTATTGTTTTTATAGTAAATTTTGATATAAATGATCTTGTTTTAATATTTCCACCACCAGTGCAGATAGCCAAAGATAAAATGAAAAAGGGACAAAATTAATTGAAACGAATGATGAGAAAGGGATGAAACCGAATACAGGAACCCAAAATCCAACCACGTAAAATGTAGGGGGCGCGTTTTCAGTGATGGGTAATGTTAATGACCACCTATGTTATTAACCAGTTTTTAGCGTTAATTAACGTTAAGTTAAAAATTGTTTGAAATTAGCCACGGTTAACAATTTAGGCGGCCACTTAAAAAAGCATTTTCTAGCACGCTGGCAATAGCGGAGTTTGCGCAGTACTATTAAATAGCATTGCGCAGACTCTTTACGTCCGCGACTGTCGATGACTTCTGAATTTTGTAGCTTTTATTTACATCTCAAATGAGCTTAAATTATGTCAAAATTTTTGTAATAATGAGCAGAACACAAATATATAATAAATATTTTTTTTTTGGTTAAAAATTGATAGTTAATAACTAGTTATAAACCATTGACCAGTTGACAAAATTATTAACCGGTTCATACCCATCACTGCGCGTTTTAGGTGTCAAACTAGGTTTTTCGTCATTTCCGCGCTCAACTACATTTTAAGCGGTTGGATTTTTGGTTCCTGCATTCTTGACAACTGTTTCTTCCCTTTCTCATCATTCCTTTTCTCCACGAACTAAAGGGCAGTTTTAGCGAGGATACCGTTGAAGTGATTCAGTAACCGAACACTAACCGCGTTGTTTTAGCGTCCAACGGTATCATAGGGGAAGGTGTTGTGACGTAATATGTGGACGTCATTGGTTGCGTTCAGAAAACACAACTGTTGCACAACCGTTGAGTAAATGTTCTGTGAACGCACATTGATCAGTGCGCGAAGCTCAACATGTTTGGTGAGCGGACGCCATTTTTCTGAGCGGTTTTCAATTGCGCTCAGTGAGCACAACACGTTGCAGATTGTGGTATTTTTATTAAGGTTATATTCTATGGCTTCATTTAGTAAACAAAGATTATACTTAGTGAATGTTATATATGATCTATGGTATTAGAGAAATAAATAAATATCACAACATGAGTGATTATTATGAATATGAACTGATTTATAAGTACAATAATATTACATACAGCTTAACAGATGCGAAAAACGTTCACGAATGATTAAAAAATGGTTTTTACTCATTTATATATACGTATTCCACATATACAAGACATAATAATATGATGAAAATTATCTATGATCTTCAATACTTTCCAAAAAATGATCGTTCAGAAGACATACGTCAACCATTCGTTGCTCAGTGAGCGCTCACTCAACAGTTGAGTTATAAGTTGTGTTTTCTGAACGCAACCATTGTTTGATACCGTTGATCCAGTTGATCTGAAACATTTCAACAAGTCAAGAGGTAGGTTACTGGCGGTTACTGAAAATTTTGTTTACAAACATGAAACATGTGTCACATCGTCGTAGTAGTTTATAATTATTATTCTATGGTCCAGTCTAATATTTGTGAAACAAAAATTAGCTTGTTATTCATTTGAAAGAAGTAGGCTGAACATTTGATTTGCTTATTGAAAAACAATGGAGGACGAATCAGAATTAGTTGAAATTTCAATAAACTATTTGGGTGTAGATTACACATGTATTGTTAATATAACTGAAGCGACTTTTCGGGGGATAGAGGTTTTCTACCTCCTCTAAAAGGTTTTTGAAGAATTTTTCCTCTGTCGATCCTTAATAAATTTTCAAGAAGTTTTTGAAATGTAGATTTTTTTAATTTAAATAATTCGTAAAATGCAGTGTTGTAATTATCAAGCCAAACAAATTCATTCATAAACATTCTTATGTGTTTCTCCCTTATTATTGCTGACGTTAAGTAAACATCGATATTATTTTCAATTAAAAGAGCATTGTTTATTTAAAACAAGTTTTCCTCAACAATTTGCTCCCAAATTACTGGAAGTAACTGAAGATTTAATTCCATTTTTTTAATTTTTCCAACAAGAAACAAGAACTAACAAAACAAAAGCAAACCCTAGATAACCAAATATAAAATATGTCAAATTAAGTGTTTTCTAACCGTTTTACCACCGTTTGTGTTTTAGCGATCTCTTCCAGTTACTGGCAGTGGGGATAACAATGTACATATCGTAACGATACCGGTACCGGTTACTGAAGCTTCAACGGTATCCTCGCTAAAACTGCCCTTAAGTCATCTGCACTGGTCTATAAAGAGATAAATGACAGATTGAACAAAATCATTTGACGTTTAAGATAGAGTAGAAAGTCAGTTGTACCAACTACATTTAAAAAAATGTAATAACGAAATAAAATAAACAATTCTATAATAAAATTTGTATTAAAAAATGAATAAAGTCCCACTTAATCATCAATTTATTGTCAGTTCCTTGGACGATGTTCCTTCCTTTGTCTTGTTTGTACTGTTGGCTGCTTGGGTATGACTAAACGGCCTTCTAAATGATAGGAATCTTTTCTGCTCAACGTCACAGTTACCAAAGAAAACAGTTCAACGGGAAAACTGACTCGGTCGAGATTTTTAAACTTTGGAAAAGTTATCATCAATTTATTTGATTCGTATGTCCAAAGCGTTCCTTTTGGACAAGTCTAAAAAATTACACAAATTTCAGAAAGAAAGAACCAGGACCTCTTTTGTATATGGGCCCAGGGCGCAAGCAAGAGAAAATATTTTGTAGTTTCACTTGAAAAAAAAGCTAAATTTGATTGAATTTGAAGTTTTTTCATATATTAACCAATTTTACTTTGAAAAACTTGCCCTTGTCTTTGCACGTGACAGAATAAAATAAACTGACAAATGACAGCGGCAGTATGAATGGGGAGTTCGTTCGGGTGCAAACAAAGGGCCAGGAAAGAACGAAGGAAAAGCTGTAAACTTACGTTTAGATATATCCTTACGAGAGTACCAGTCTTCAGTACGATTGCATCGAACTTATTTTCCCTTACATCAACCACTACACAACTTTGCGTGAAAGGTTTGTGTTTTTCTATATAATGAGCCAGATACAGTTCGATACTAGCATCCCCAGCTTTTTTGGCTTGATATTTTTGAAGGTTGCAATTATTCGCAATAGCTTGAACGTAATCGATATCCCATTCCGGTGGATCCCTGTAATCTAAAAATTAAACATCCTAATGAAAATTGTAAATTAAAAATGTATTATTTAATACTAACTCAGACTTGCTGCTAGTAATCGATGTACCATTATATCTGCGTATCGTCTGATTGGAGAAGTAAAATGTGTATAGATCGGTATACTTAAGGCATAATGTTTGAAATCTGTTTCACTTGATTTTTTACCAGCACAGAAATATTGTGCTCTCGTCATTGCTTTTAACGTCAAATGCTTCAATGCCACATCTCGACATTGTCCTAAAAAACCCAAAAACATATATAAACTATAATATATAATATAATGTCCTATACAGGGTGTCCCACGACGAGTTAAAACTATCTGTATATGGCAAGATACTTATAGTAAAATCATGAACATTTCCACCTTTGGGTTTTCGGATATGATCTTTTTAACTAAAATATTTTCAAAGATGACTGTAACTTTGTTATTTTAAATGGAACACCCTGTATATTAATAAATTTTCAAAATCTACATAAAATTTTAGTATACTTTTGTCTGAAAACTTTTTTCGAAAAATGGATATTTTTAGAGTTATGAATTTTTTTGTAAAAAATTTGACCGTTGCAGACTCTTGTAAATTATTTTTTTACGAGGATACCCTTAAAGATACGAAAATGGTTTCTGTTCGGTTGCTTTTATCAAGGTCAGACGTATTTGAATCTATGTTGAAAATGTTTTCATTTTATACAGGGTGTGTATAGAAAGTGTTCAAATTTAACTTCATAAATATCAAATTTCTTTTTTTTAAATAGAACCACCCGGTTTTTTCTATTTTAATGCATTCAGGAGTAAAAAATAAGGCAAACTCATGTATACTTTCCTATACTTAAACCTTACCGTTATCCAGATATTAAATATTTTCTGTAAATTTTTAGAATGATTTTGCCTTATTTTTTACCCCTGAATGCATTAAAACAGAAAAAACCGGGTGGTTCTATTTAAGAATAAAGAAATTTGATATTTATAAAGTTGAACTTTGAACACTTTCTATACACACCTTGTATAAAATTTTTTTTAACACAGATTCAAATAGGTCTGACCTTGCTAAAGGCAACCGAACAGAAACCATTTTCATATCTTTAAGGGTATCCTCGTAAAAAAATAATTTTCAAGGGTCTGTAACCGTCAAATTTTTTACAAAAAAATTAATAACTCAAAAAGTATGCAATGTTCGAAAAAGTTTTCAGACAAAACTATACTAAAATTTTACGTAGATTTCAAAAATGTATTAATATACAGGGTGTTCTATTCAAAATAGCAAAGTTACAGTCGACTTCCGATAGAACCGGAAGTCTGCCATCTTTGAAAATATTTTAGTTAAAAAGATCGTATTCGAAAACCCAAACGTAGAAATTTTCATGATTTTACTATAAGTATTTTGCCATATATACAGAAAGTTTTAACTCGTCGTGGGACACCCTGTATAGTTATCCATACTGTCTCAACGTCGCGCATCGGTTGTGAGCAGTTCCCTATTTCGGTTTAGAAAAATGTCAAGTTCAAAGAACTGTCAAAGTTAATCATATCTATAGACAAAAAAAAAAGTTTTTTCAGATTTCCCCGTTTTCCTGTTTTATTTATTATAAATTTATATATAAGAGTTTGATTATATTATACACTTGAAGACAGAAATAGAAATTTCAAAAAATATAATAAGGATAAGTTAATCTTAATTTGTAATTGAATATTATTGGACTATGACATTTAACCAGGTATTTAATATATTTTATATATTTAATAAAAATCGAGATAAAAATCAATAAGTATATCCTCTGTTTTAATACAATTTGTTTTGCTATTGTTGCCGATTCTAAATTATCTAGTTTTTTCCTTGTAACATGTTCAAATTGTTTATTATATATTATTCACAACATTATTATTGCGTAATAACGATGCGAGTTGCTGAGATGCACTACTAACGTGAACTCTGTGACAGAATAGAAAGGAAATTTCTTTCTATGCTAGGAACACAAAACAGTCTAAAGGTTGGACTATTTTATGGATTAAACCACAGAGTACACCATCTAACAAGAGGCGAATGAAAGCCGTTTTCGTGATCGCAATTTTGTGTGCACATGCGTGAATTAATTAGTATATATGTCAATGTCAAGTCGACACATGGTCTACACTTCCGTTCGTTCGTTCCCGTCAGTTACTCAGTACTCTGTGGTTTGGTTGTCACTGCCTTAGTTAGATGGTGTACTCTGTGGTATCAAGTAGTATATCTGTCAGTCTCGACGTATTTCCGTTTAAGTCCAACTTCAAAGGAACCGACAAAGCTTTCGTCTCTTGTTAGATAGTGTACTCTGTGGTTAAACTGTTTTATGTTCCTGGCATAGAAAGAAATTTCCTTTCTATTCCGTTACAGAGTTCACGTTCTGGTTGTTTTGGTATACTGTGCTGTAACTATAGGCAACCAATAACACATTCTAATGGTAATAGTGTTGCCTACCTTAAAGCTACCTATAGTGTAAAGTCAATTTTTTTTCTAATCTCTTACCTGCAAAATCGTCAGTTATGTATTTTTTCAAAGATTCTGCTATCTCAGCTGAAGAATTCGTATTTAAATGGATTCCGAACTCGGACAGTTTATTTTGAAGGTCAGTTAACATTTTATCTTTAGGCGGGTCGTGGCATCTTAAAAATGCAAGCTCCGGAAATTGATCGTATATTTTCTGTGCTACGGTGATGTTCGCCAATAGCATATATTCCTCGATTAACTGATGAGCCTCTTTGTTTTCTTCTATTAAAAATTCTAAGGGTTCGCCTAGAAACAATAATGGTGATTAAATTTTATTTGTTATAGTATAAAAATTGATTACCAACCTGTACTGGGATTCAGAGAAAAACGTAGTTTTATACAATTAATTTTCAAAGCACCGTTAACTATTCGTTTGGATCTCATTCCTTTTGCCAATTTGTGTAAGACGGATACATAATTCGATATATCTGCTGGTGTAAATCCATTATAGATTTTAGGAAAATCTTCGGTGGAAAATTCATTCAAGGGATTCTCAATTATCATTTGAGCATGTTCATATGATAATTTTACACAAGAATTAATTATCGTCCTTGAAAAACGTTTATTCAAAATTTCCCCGTCTTTGTTCATTTCCCAAAATACGGAGAATGATAATTTGTCTTCTCCTGGTAACAGCGAACAACCCATGCACAGTTCTTCAGGTAACATATGGTAAACGTTATTCACTAAATATATAGACGTGGCTTTTTTGCTAACAGCTTGATCAAGTTCAGTACCTTCTTCGAGAAAAAATGATGCGTCAGATATATGGACACCTACTTCAAAATTATCTAAAAAATATATTAGTTTTACCATTAAGCACAGTCATAAATAAATAAAGAACTTACGATTTGGCAATACTTCTATAGAAACTGCATCATCTAAATCCCTAGCTGTGGCTGGATCTATCGTGAATATACATTTTTTTCTGAGGTCCTCTCTATATTCAAACTCTTTCTGGGGAATTTTTTTAAGTTCTGGTATATACGCTTTCAATTCATCACTAAATGGAGCATAATCCAAGTTATTCTCTTTTAATAATGATATTGATTCTACAATAAGATTACTGGATTGTCCAAGTTTTTCAACTAAAATACCTTGAGCACAATTGGGGTGTTTCCATTCTATTAGCTGCCCGAGAAATAAAATATTTTCAAAATCTTTCTGGTTTTCTTTAAAACGATCTGGCCAGTAGAGTTCAGGAATCCTTAGAGTGGGAAATCGTTTATCTCTAGGTACAAACTCGGCAAAATTACTTTCTTTTTGGTCGCCCAGTCTTAAAGTACCAACACATTTTCTTGTATGAACCTAAAGAATTTATATTATATTATATTTATATTATAAAAACGTATGTATAACCTTTTGCCTAATGTAGACTACTTTTGCTGTCTTATTTGTTGAACTCCATTCTTCTTCTGGTTTAATCTGTAATACCACTTCATCACCTTCTAAAGCTCTATTCCTATCAGCGATGGATATTATGAAATAATCCCTGATACTTGTATCTTCATTATTTACATATGATTCACGAGTATTTTTGGGATTAATCCTGATAAAACCTTTAACCAAAGTGTTATTAGCTAATCCCTCTTGAACTTGTTCTTCGTTTAAGTACTCATGAAATGTTTCATTTTCTTTAAGTTCTTTCTTTCTCCTTTCTTTTTTAGAATATTTTCGTAATATTGATTTGTCCACATTTTTATAATCACTCGTTTGTCCACATTTTGATATAAGCATGCAAGAAGCTGTTTTAAAAAATGATTTTATATTGATAAACCGTTGCGCAAGATTACGTTTTCTAAAAAAAATACTGCTATTATTTTTATAAACAGGTTCAATTGAAAATTGGACCACATCTTTTAAGGACTGTTTACTACTTTGAATAGTTGGTGATTTAATAGCTGATGTTGATGCACTTGAACTCTCAAAAACTAAAGTACTTTTCAAGGATGATACCGAAGTTTCGCTATTTGATGATTCTGAACGTCTAGAAATACTTTCCTCTTTTGTATGGTTTTTATTTTTTCTTTGTCTTCGTCTTGTCCTTTTAGGCCTAGGTGTTTCTTTCACTTTTTGATTAATTTGTGTGTTTGTATTCTTATATGAATTCGGTTGCATATTAGAAAGCTGCTCAGAATCGCATGTCTGTCTATTATGATCTAAATATAATTTTTGGATTAATTCTGTAACTAAATCGTTTGATCCCTGTCTACTTGCCATTATTAAAAATTACTTTTATCTTGTAGTAGGTACTTGTAATTTAAATTCTGATTAGAGGAGCGTGTGATTTGTGATAAACCAAAAGTTAACCTATTTACTTGTCAATAGTGACAGCGAATGTCAGCTGATCTGAAGTAAGCGCGTCCACCAATTATTTCAAACGATTGCAGCTTTCGATTTTTGTGGTTTGGGTCATGTTTGGGTGATCTGGGGTTTGCGTATGGTCTGTGGTTTGCTTATGATCTGTGATCTCGGCGTAATGAAGAATCAAAGGAGAGAAAAATAATAATTGTGCTCCATTTTATTCATTTCAACATTCATTAGTTTGTTCTAGTCTTTTGCACAGACCACATATAACCAAGTCTTTTGTTTGACTAGTAGGGAAGCTGCTCGTTGCGAAGTCAGATAGTCGGCTAGAGGTTTCTCTGTGATCTGTGACCATTCTGTGACTGCATTAATTGGTCAAGAATATCATTTGTTTCCAGAAGCGACCCAAAATCTAAAATATACGTTGCCATATACGTCTTTGACATTTTACGAATACATCTACAACATACTATCATAAACAATATTTTTCGTTATGGAGTGAATAAACGAGTGAACTATTATAAATATTTATAAAATTACGAGAGAATCAAATTTTTATCCAAATGATATATTCCCTATGAAGATAAATAAGTACTAATGCTCGAGACATGCGCGTAATGATCATTACATCAGCTGTTCAATACAACAGTATGGTAGTTGTTTGTGTTTAGTAATTGCAAGGTCAGTCTTTGTGCAAATATATACTGGTTTCAAAACAAAAATTTAGTTTGTCGTACACAAATTTCATAATAGGTACTTTTTTTATAGATTCTAACGTGATTAAATTAAAAGTGTTTATCTCGTTTGGACTCATGAATAGCACAGGTTCTTCAGACTCAAATGGATCCAAAAGTTATTTTGTAAACTTTAACCAGGATAGCACGTAAGTATTGTGATTTTAATTAAACATCTCAAGTACATTTTGCTATGTTGATTATTAATTGAAAAATGCTGTTCTTTGAGATTAGATGCAATTGCTTAATAATATTTTACGATTTTCGTAAACATAGGTGCGTCATTAAATAGTAAAAATCATTTGTATTTCCGAAAGTGAATGTAATTTACAATTTGACCTTTATTACAAATTTAGATATAAAATGCTCATTGGATTACGTGACCCTGAATGAAATTTGAATATTAAGAAATTAAAAAATATACATAGACACCCAGTTCATAAAATAATAAAAAGGATTTTGATTGTTTCATTTGTACAAATTTTTAATAATTTATTTATAAGGTTATTTACTATAAGCTGTCTACTAGTATAAATCTTATTGACAATTTAAGTTTGTTGGCTTGGCATGAACATTTAATTTTAATTTTAAAAGTTCAAGATCCCTATTTTTTATTTACATCCATTTTAGGACTCTGCTAAAGCTAACTAAAATAATTAACTAATGTTGACTACTGATACATTTGATTGTAGTCTTGTAAATCTAAATAAGTCACAGTGATCAGCTTTCTTTGAATGTTTATTATCTTTGTTTCATTGATGAATAAAAATCAATGTTCAATAAATATTTATTTAAATTGTATAGGCTACAGTAAAGAGAGTTGTGATAAGATAATTTGGATGCATCCCATGTTATCTTGGAATTTAATATTCTGAGAAGCAGCCACTAACAATAGATACAACTTATTGGATTTAAAATTGTGGCTAATTCCCTGCACTGGCCTCCTGAATTCACTATAAAATAAATCCTACCTTTTGTCAGATCTATTTAATACTTTCATTGATGTTTCAATAGATAATGTTTTTCAAATAATAGTTCAGGTAAATTATATAGAAAAGGTATTAAGTTTTGAATCCCTCATAAAATAGACAAAGTATAACCTTCAGAGAAAATACTAATGGAAGATTTCCAGTAATAAAAACAAATTTATTTTTAAATTTTAATATACCTAGATGGATTTGCTAAGTACTACAAGAACTTATCACTTTATTTTTCTGTGGGAGGTATTTTTAATTATAATTATAAATATAAAACATATTTCAGTTCAAAATTGACCTAGTCTGTTTGTCTCCTTGATACTTACTTATAAGCATTACAAGCATCAGTGCAATTCTTAATTACCAACTGGAAATTGAAATTAATATGAATACATAACATTTATTTTGTTTGCAATTTTACATTAATAAAAGTATGTTTTCTATTAATATTACATTAATTAATTAATAACTAAATATAAAGTTGTTATCTTAATTACTAAGCTTATTTATCTGAAGTCATTATTTTTGTGTGGAATATTATTAAAAATTTGTTGTGTCTCTAAACTGTAGGATATTGTCCTACGTATTTTGAGCACCATCTATCTTAAAAATTACATTAATGGCTGTCAGTGACATTATTTCAATCTTGGTAATTTTTGGTTGTGCAATATTATGGTCCAAATAAAAAAGTATCAGATAAATATATTTTATGCTTTCAATAAATAAAACAATAACACGTTTTTTCTATTAAAGGTTGTTATCAGTCTTTTTTTTTGTAAATTATTCAGGTTTGTTTGACGTGCGTTTTATAAAAATAGCCAAGATTTGTTTTGTTTACCAAACATTGATATTGACAATAAAAAAATGTAAATATTGCGTTTTAAAATTATTTTATACAGGGTATATCTGATAAACTGTTACTTACAGCCATTTTCATTTGGCAACTCTCTTTATAAACATTATTTTTTATCAAATATCGATTATCTGATACGGAAGGCGATAAGCAACGGTTATTTTTAAACCTCGTTTATAAATTCATCATTTTTTCTTGACAAATTCTCTATCGAGGCCTATTGCCATGGAAGTAGTTGTTCCTTCCTAGTTGAATGGTCACAGTTTTTGAAACATATTTTTCAAAGCTTGCTAAACCCTTAGAATAGTACCTAGCTGCTTTTTTTTCTACCACCAATCTAAGCTAACCTAAGTTAAACTTGGCTAAGCTAGCGTTCGTTTTGCCAATGAAGTTAAATTTACTAAGATCAACTGACTTCCCCCCTTACATCCGCCAAGTATGCCGGATTTTTAACTTAGCAAAATTTCTTAGCTAAAAACTTGAAAAGTCACTAATTTTTGACATCTGATAAAGATTCTAACCTTAAGAAACATATTTGGAGCTCTTCTAATAGAATCCATTTTAATTCATAAAGGTTTACCTTCTTCAAGTCTGTTGTGTTTTCCAAATGTGGATCCAGTAAATCCATTTTCTGAGCTACTAGTTTCCTGATTTGAAGTTGAAAGTTCTGATTCAATAAATATTTTATTTATTAATTTGTTCACTTTTTCATCTTTGTTTATATGCCAATGCGCTTGCGCCGATATTGTCGACTTTACAGCGTTTGAAATGCGTTCGAACTACAATTAAGTTCAGCTAAGAATTCTGTGGTTAGCTAAGCTAAGCTGGGCTGGGGGATTGAAAAAAAGCTACTAATATATTATTTATTCTTTAATATCTATATAAAAAATTCATATTGTGGTATTGAAGGTAATTGTTGTTGGTAGGTCCTTGGCAGTGGGAAGCAGGACAGGTTATCGATTATACTCGTTAAGTGGTGTGGATAGTCTAGAACAAATTTATAGCAATGGAACGGAGGATACTTGCTTGGTGGAGCGACTCTTCAGCAGCAGTCTCGTTGCTGTCGTTTCTCTAGCTGCTCCCAGAAAGCTAAAAGTCTGCCATTTCAAGAAAGGAACAGAAATATGTAACTATTCATATTCAAATACAATTTTGGCCGTCAAACTTAATAGGTTAGTATAATTTTGTAAGTTATTTTTATATTAGCAATTGAATGAAAATTACATTTATTTTACAGAGCTCGATTAGTGGTTTGCCTAGAAGAAAGTTTATATATACATAACATTAGAGATATGAAAGTTCTTCACACAATTAGAGATACTCCACCAAATCCGTTGGGACTGTGTGCTTTGAGTATTAATAGTGATAATTGTTATGTAGCCTATCCTGGTTCATCAAATATCGGTGAAGTGCAAATATTTGATGCTATAAATCTGGTAAGCAAAATTTTTGTACTGAATATGTGTTCATTTAATACAATAATTACTTTCAGCATGCCAAAACTATGATACATGCTCACGATAGTCCTCTAGCTGCTCTAGCATTTAGTCCGAATGGTACACGCATTGCTACAGCATCCGAAAAAGGAACTGTGATCCGAGTATTTTCAGTTACCGACGCCTCTAAAATATACGAATTTAGAAGAGGAATGAAACGATGTGTCGCCATATCCTGTTTAGCGTTCAGTCTGTGCGGACAGTTCTTGAGCTGTAGTAGTAATACGGAAACTGTACATATATTCAAATTGGAAGAACCAAAGGATAGGTAAGAAATTATGATGAAAATATAAATTATATTTTCTTGAATGCTGTTAAACTTTGAGTTTTGACTTTTGACTAGTGAAATATGACGTTTCTATCGTGAAGTATGACATTTACTTTAAACCATAGAACTAAACACTTACGAATTGACATAAAACCAGCATATGCAACTTAAATTTGAGTGGGGCATGGGTTGTGTTCAGAAAACATAACTTATAACTCAACTGTTGAGTGAACGCTCAATGAGCAACGAATGGTTGACGTATGTCTTCTGAACGATCATTTTTTTGGAAAGTATGGAATATCAAAGATAATCTTCGTTATATGTATATGTAGAATACGTATATATAATTGAGTAATTAAATTATAACCATTTTTTAATCATTAATGAACGTTTTTCGTATCTGTTAAGCTGTATGTAACTATAAATCAGTTGATATTCATAATAATCACTCATGTTGTGATATTTATTTATTTCACTAATACCATAGATCATATATAATCTGCAACGTGTTGTGCTCACTGAGCGCAATTGAAAACCGCTCAGAAAAATGGCGTCCGCTTACCAAACATGTTGAGCTTCGCGCACTGATCAAAGTGCGTTCACAGAACGGGCGCGTTCACCAGATACAAACGTTTGCAATTTATCTGGTAGACGGTGCATTTATTCCTTGAACGTGTTTGGATTGTTTGGTAAGCGGTCGCCATTTTGGAAGCGGCGATTTATTATGCTTACTGTTTTCAACAGTTGAATCCACGTTGAATCTTAAGGTTGTGAGTTGGACCGGCTACCAGAACCAATAGTTTAACTACAAACGTTTGAAACAGTAGAACGCAAACAGCTTGGTCTGGTGAACGCGCCCATTTACTCAACGGTTGTGTTTTCTGAACGCAACCATTGTTACCAACACATTTTAGACCTATCATGGCGGCCAAATATTGAAAGTCGTTTCGTTTCTCTTCAAGACTACCTTGAAATTAGTCGGTCCAGTGCTAATATTTCTTTTGTTCAACGACGCCTTTCTAAATTAATAACATCAAGTGAATATTTTGCTGTATTCACTGTACTTTCTTTACTATTTGCAGTCCAAGACGAAGCGTAGAAGAAAGCAGTTGGATGGGTTATTTGACCACTTATCTACCAACTCAAGTTACGGATGTATTTACTCAAGGAAGAGCGTTCTCCACGGCATATTTACCGTTTTGTGGAATCAAGAATGTCATTTCTATAGCAACGTAAGTCTATTTGTACCATAAGTGATTTAATTCTTATAATTTTCTTATACAATTTTGCATTTGAGTGGTTACATACATTTTTTTCTGAAGTGGCTTTAAGTGTAGGGAGATTCGGTGCATTTATGAATATTTGTGTTAATTTTTACTTGAAGCAAAGTGAGACAGTGACAGATTATTATCAATTTCTAGAATTCAGCAGCAACTCAGGTTGCTGGTGGCAACGGAAGCTGGAGTTCTGTATGTTTACAACATTGATCCAAACGAAGGTGGTGATTTGATGTTATATAAGGACCATCGACTAGATGGTACACCAGAAAATCCAGAAAAATCAACAGATAAAACTGACAGGGCTAAAAGCTCTTCCCCACAAAACATTGGAGGTAAATATTAAATCTTAACAATTAATTTTTGATTAATACCTGAATTTTCAATATATTTTCAAGTCTTGCAATATAAAAAGGGCATTTTAATTAACGTAAGAATGTTTATAATTCTTCACGTTTTATTAATACAATGCCTACAATGTCCTTGTCCCAGTGCCTACCTCTCCTCGATATGTACTTTTTAGTAATTTTATTTTTAATTGCATGTACATAGTTCCCGATACCATCCCTGTGATGTATTAATATGTCATATTGCTGGTAAATATATATTTTTTTGTTAGTTTTTGTGATTTGTTTTTGCTTTTTAATATATTAACCTTTTGTCAAATTGTATGAATAGCTTGAAGGGTGTTTGTATAGTTCGGTTATTATAGCAAAGTTTTGAATAAATATGATATTAAATTTTGGTGTAGTTTTAACATGTTTTCTCCTAAAATTTCAAGTATGACAAGAGTAGACAAAATGAGTTGTGTGATGAGTTGACAGAAGGAGTTGTGTGACGAGTAGACAGAATGATTTGTGTGACGAGTAGACAGATCAAGTTGTATGGGATGTTGCTAGTGATGATATTTAAAAGTATTCATACAATTTGACAGGAAATCCGAAAGCAACAACATTGCATTTTGTTTTTGTTTTATTTTTGTAATTAAAGATTTCAAAATTTTGAAAATTCAGATTTGCATAACCTTTGTTTTAAGCTTTAGCCAATGCCCTCTACTAACTAACAATCCCCTCAAAATACCCGGTAGTTAGCCTAAAATCCTTGATTTGATTTTCTTTGTTCTGCGCAAGGCATACTAGGTAGCTACGCCGGCATCCTCAAAGGCAATCCATCCGGCCAAATGTCAGGTACTGGTCAGTATAAAATTCAACTAACTTATTCATTTTTCTCTATTTATTAACTTGTTACAACAACAACAACAACACGTGTATGATTTTTTTTATTATTTCATTTAGTTACCTCTATAAACGATTCATTCATAAATCTAACTGTCTTTTAGTGGTTAAGATCGAATAATTCATCGCTGGTATAAAATACAATGATATTTCTTTGGTTTATATAATAAATATATTCTACACACGTTCTCTCTTAGACGAAAATTGACTTATTTCCTCGTACGGTAAAAACCGCGACGTGTAATCAGAGCTTTAAGGGTTAAAACGTTTGTTCTACATTGTTTTACTACCACACTCTTTTTGCCATGAGTTTTTCATTGTTTTATTTCAGTTTAGAGATTGCCTTTTATTATATTCATCATTATTTATTCTTAAATGTGAGATTTATAATTGAAATTTCCTTTGAAGCTGTTTCTTGCTAAAGTTATGAGGTTATTTTTTTGGTATACATTTTTTATTCACTGATTTGCCATCTAGCGACGAGTGTATAAAGTAGAAAAGTATGCGTCACAAGTAATTAATGTGTCTCCATCTACATTTCATTTGCTTAGTTTTAATCAACGAGGTAAAAGAAAAAGGAGGGAAGGTAGGCGTGGTAGTGATTTAACCAACATTCGACGGAAGTCGCCATATTGAGAAGCCACATCAGTGACAATGTTTGGAGACTGCTTTTATCCAATATATACCACCTTAAAAGATGCATATTATGAGAGTTTTTTTTCTCCTAATTGGATAATTTAATGTACGCCTCTGGTTTTTTTACGCTTCAACAGAAGTCGGCCATATTGAGAAGCCACTTTTGTCGATGATTCTTTACACTGTTATGTTCTCTCCTCTCTCTTTTACCTCTATGGTTTTAATGGCATGTCTAAACTAAAAACTAACCATAGAAATCAATCTCATGGCAAAGAAAATGAGGTTAGGTTAAGACAATGTATAACAAAGTAGTTCAGTTTTCGCCACCGTGGCGGTACTATGTTGATTGGCTTTTGGTGCCGTTAATTATGCATGAATTATCTTTTAATATTTGTTGTTTTATGCCTATATTGTAGTATGTATATTTAAAGTATTTAATAAATACAAAAAAGTGATATAAATGATTTCAAGTATTTGTAGTTAAAAATAACCGTACTTTGAACGTTGGTGTATGAATATTTTTATGTGCAATAAATAATTTTCTTTTTATTATGTTGTGTTGCAAGATATTTCGAAAGGTCTACGTAAATAGTCAACGTGTGTCTTTTAGGTCAAAATTTTTCTCCCGTCTGGGAAAATTATGTTGTTATTCGATTCGTCATCGCATCTAGAAACTTTTTGACAAATTTGGAGTGGCGCTTGCAACAATTATCGCAGTTATAAACAATTTAGTGGAAAAGGGGGTTTTGTTTTTTTGCGAATATCTTAAAAAGTATTTAACATTTTTGAAATTTGGAAAAAGATTCAAAAAGAGGGAGATATTTCCCACCTCATGGAAGTGGAGGTTGAAAGGGGTTGAAAATACGACAGCTCAATCATAATTTGTCGAGAAGGGTGAAACATTTTGACCTAAAGGGCTAGACATAAATATGTACCTATATTTTGATATATTAATGATTTGTGTTGTTGGAAATCTAATTTTTCTGTAATATGAAGCATTGTTGTGTAGAAATATCTTTTTTTGGTAATAAGAGAAAATTTTCCGGCAAAAAATGTATTACAAAAAAAATCGATTTTTGGATATTTTGGAAACAATTTTTCGTGAGATTTCTTTGGTGGCGTTGATTGATTTTGACAAGGATAAGACTTTGGTGTTGGTAAAGTTACCGTCTAAAGTGAGTTCCGCGCCTTTACTTATCATAAACGTGCTGGTATATTTTTGAACGGGTACATGAAATTTTTACAAAAAATGGTAAATTTATTTGTAAAAATCTCTTTAATCCATAGGCGGGTGATAAAATTTCGGAAAGGGTTCTATTTATTATTGTTTTTTTAAAGGATTTTTCTTTTTGTTTGTTTCAGATGGATATTTTTTACTGCCCTATTTTAATTTCAGAATTTGGAATCCGCTAAAATAAAAATCGTTTATCTGTATGAGTGTAACATGTCTTCCGAAGCGTTATTTTTCAAATTTTCTTAAGTATAAGTTTAATCTAATCGAATGAGGAGGTAAATTTACACGTACAACTATTTATTTTGGTAATTTTCGAAATATTGTGTAACTACAACCGAAAAAAAATATAATAAAATAACTACAAATGAAATATTTAATGTTATTTATGTTAGTAGAATCTGAGAAATTTCGTGAAATGGCCGCAGCCACAGAATCTCCACCGAAAGGCGCTTTTCAATTCACCGACGATCAAGAATACCCTCCTCTAACGCAAAATTCCGACTGAGAAAGACTCCGAGATTATGAAGAAATCGTTTTGTTGCAACTTTCATCCAGAGAAAGATTGCAACTCACCTGCGTCTCGATCTTAGTCATTCATCTCGTCGTCTGTCTGCTCGAAGATATTATCCTCTATACCTTTGATTTTTTTATATAACATTAATGTTTTTTTTGTGTGTATTACTTTTTTTTATTAATTTCTTCGACATATCATTCGAAAATATGTAACTAAAAAGTTTACTCTTATGATTAATAAAACATTTTATTGACATACCCGGTATTTATTTTTCAAAATTTCAATTAGACCAGGAAAATTCATCCGAAAGTCTGGTTTTCTCGCATTTTGGGGGCGAAACTATTAAAAATTCGAGTTTTTTTTGGCACAAATATTCACACTGTTCGTATGGAAATAATAACCCGAACCAATAAAAATATATATTCATTTAAATATACTTTGTATTTAGAATATTTTTTTAATGTTATAAATAATTGTTAGGTTAATTATTTGTACGATATAACCTCAGAAAACACATGATTGTCAGAGTAAATAACTGTCAAAAGCAAGTATCGACTCCGAACTGCTCCGAACAATGGAGGCTGTTTTTAATAAGAAAGTTATCGCTTGTTTTTGACGGAGGTATTCTGTGATACCACAGAGTACACCATCTAAGATTGTACTCTGTGGTAAATAAACTAATTTGACACTTATTAAACAAAAACTGTATTCTATGGTTTGTTTATCATTGATGCGTTTTTCTGTGTCTAGTTTAAGTCTTAAAAAAACAATTAAGTTGTTTATCTGCATTTTTGGTTAATTTAATTTGAAAATAAAAGAAATGTCATATCATAAATATTGATGTATTTACATATTGACTTTAAGATGAATGTTTTAGGTCTTCGGTCATTAAACAAACTAGATCAGTAATACACAATATTAACCATTTGTTTGAAGCCAACAACTTAACAGGTGTTATCCACAGTAACAGTGCCGTACTATTTAATTTTTCATTTTGGTCTCTACATTTGATGTATCGAATGATACGACAATCATGATATCGATGTTCTGGAGCAGCTCAGAGTGACTCTAGAGCTCATCGCGCGTGCTCTATTCAACGGAGGATTGACGTTCTTGTACTGCACTGTTCCGCTTTCCAGTTAACCATTTTGGCGTACGTGTGGAGTGATTTGTTTGCTTACTTTTCTGGTTGGTTAATTGTCCGAATGTTTAAGTGAATTATTATTAGAAATTATGTAAACCAAAAAAACGAGACAAAAAAAATGAATGTTATTTTTTTAAATATTTTTAAATTATAACGTGTAAGATGTTATATAAACAAAAAAAGGCTGATAAAATTCAAAACGCTAGAACAGTAAATGTGGCTTTGCTGCTTTATATAAAGTTGATGTTAATTATTGTCTGTCATACAAGATCGATGAAGAAATTTTAGTTACTTTTCATTATTCAGGAACAAAAAAAAATGTGATATTTTCGAAAATTCATTTGTTTTCGATTCCTGTTCAAAAATATCTGCTCTTTTCTTTTCTTGTTAAGAAAATATATTATTTTTCTAGTAAAACTCTATTATTTAAGCGGCTACAACGCCCGTATATTAGTCCCATTCTCGAATGTATCTTTCAATTGGAAAATTCTTGTTTTTTTTCATGTTTATAACAGTCATTGTCATTACATTGGTGCTATATGAATAGAGATTTTAACAAGCTCTTATAAATTAGTTAGTTTTAATTTGGGAACCGAAAATTAAGTTGGTACACAGAAAAAAGTCACCAGTATTAAGTTGGCAGACTTGTGCACACAAAAAAGTCACCAATAATAATTTGGCAGACTTGTGTACAAATTAAAGTCACCAATAATGAGTTGGTAGACTTGTGAAACATAATAAAAGTCACCAATAATGAGTTGGTAGACTGGTGTACACAAAAAAGTAACCATTAATGAGTTGGTAGACTTGTGTACACAAAAAGTCACCACTAATAAGTTGGTAGACTTGTATACACATAAAAGTCACCAATAATGAGTTGGTAGACTTGTGAAACATAATAAAAGTCACCAATAATGAGTTGGTAGACTTGTGTACAAAAAAAAGTAACCATTAATGAGTTGGTAGACTTGTGTACACAAAAAAAGACCAATAATGAGTTGGTAGACGTGGGTAACATTAAAAAAATCTGATTTGTTGCTTTCTGTAACGACAATGAATTTAAATACAATTTGTTATTATGAATTTTATCCTAGATATATTACCACATTGTTATTTTGCTTTGGAAATTATACTGAATCTTATGAAATGTATTTCGAGACATATATTTTTTGCACACAGTTGTGCTTTGTAAATAATTAATTTTATTAATGTACGATTCGTTAGGAAATATTGAACTTTTTTGGTAAGTTATTTGTATTAAACAAAATATAATGTAAGTAAATGTTTGCTGTTTTTGTTTTCCATTTTATTTCATACGAATTGATGGCTTCAAAGGGCGACCATTTTGTAGTGGAGTATATCGTGACACGAACTAAGATTTAATTATTTTTATGAATTGCTAGATCCTTAGAATCATAGAAACTACTCTGAAAAATGACGTACAGGCAAGATTTTCAC
Source organism: Galerucella pusilla (assembly GCA_910591695.1). NCBI lineage: Eukaryota > Metazoa > Arthropoda > Insecta > Coleoptera > Chrysomelidae > Galerucella > Galerucella pusilla. The sequence continues at coordinate 95,116 of CAJUYI010000543.1, read as the reverse complement.
TAAAAGTTGGTGAACATGTGATGCAATTAATGTTGGATACTCTTAAATCCCCAAGTTGTGTTGGTAATAGTTACTTATGTCATTGATTATCGTTTGTTTTATCTGCACCACTGAACTATATACTAGTTCTATGGTTAAAAACATAGACAGATAAATGAGGGGATGGTTGATGAAATTAACATGTCTTAACTTACCACCAAGTAGCCCAAGTAGGTAATATTTGTGTATAGGAATAAATAAAAAAAATTAATTTTAATTTTTAATCAACTCATTTCACCATACACATAAGTTAAAGAAACAAACCTTATATCTACAAAAAAAAAATAAAAAATGAAAATATTAAATCAAATTCAAAGCTATTATGTACAAGACGATATGAAATTCTTCAGCCAGAGAAAAACCCAAAAATTTTGATTTAGAAAAATATTCATATCCGTTTTAAAAAACTTTATCTAGTTATTATTAATTTTTTTTAATATCTTCAATCTCTTAAGATGTTATTTCAAAATTCAAGCGATATTTCGAGAAGACCTGTTGTAACTCGCAAGGTCTTTCATGTGTTAATCTGAAATATAAAAATAGTGACGATATTTTCATAATCAAAATACCACTCTATATTTAATACTCTACCTCACTGTCTACTTGATCGTGGTAAGCTACACATATCGCAGTTTTGAACATCGGCATTGTTAAGAAAAGTACAAAAAGGGCATGTCCATTTCGGCCCACTGGAAGCACCAGGTGAAGACGGTATTACACCAGAAGCAACGCTTCCAGGTCTAAAAAAAATAATTAAAATTAAAAATCTCAACTGATAAACTTAATCATCAAAAGAACGTAAAATGTCATCTGGATCGTGATTATTACGCATGCGCATGTCATTTTATTCTCGTACCTTGAAGGCGGTGGAGAACTAGCAGCTATAAGTTGTTCTACTGTTGCCCAATGTTCGGACCTAGACCATTCCTCTGCTGCTTCTTTGTCCTTATTTCTAAGAGCCGTAAGCAACGGTTCTGTATATTCACGCATTGGCAACATCTCCATTGTTGATATATAAAGAAGAAGATGAAAATCGTTGATAGCAAGTACAAATTCGTTGAATGCGAATTGTGAAAGATACGTAGAGAGGGCGTTAAAGTCTTGAATGTGACCTTCGACCAAGCGATTTTCAACTGGAAACGGTTGTTTGGATGGATCGGTGTTGAATGTTCGTTGAGGAGTAACGGGAGTTGAAGCTGGAACATCGACGAGGAGGTACTCTACTGGTAGTGGTCGAGCTAAACGGGATACTTCATTTCCATATGAGTCTTTTTCCTGTAAAAATCAAATTGTTTGTTACATTAATATAAAAATGAACCCTTTTTAAAACATGTTTAGTACGCCCATGGTATATAAAAACTTTTGCAAATGAACCTTTTTTTTTTAAATTACATTGCATTGAATAAATAAAGTAATAATTTCTTCGTAAGCCAACGGCAACGGCAAATATTGCAAAATAAGTAGCGGTGCCATCATTAACCCAAAATGTAGGTTTATCGATCAAAATTTAAAATTGCCGCCAATTCCATCTGTCGTTAAAACAAAGAAGTGCGACAAACTCCAAGGTCAGATACAGGCGGATCGGACTGCAAACTTGACAATGTATTCTAGGAAAACATGGTCATAAATTCACATTCAGTGTTGTCAGATTCTAAAATATTTTTAGTGATTTACTAGAAAAACATTCGAAATACTCAAGATAGCATTTAATTTGGATTAGTTGTTAGTCAGTAATTAGAAAAAAGTAACTAAATAAAAATTAGTTATTATAATTCTTCAAACAAACCATACGTCATGGATGTGTTCGGTTACAATCATGAAGTTACTTCTTAATAAAATGAATGTTTTCAGATGGAGGTAAGTTAAATTGTGTATAAGCTGACAATCATTTCAATTGACTGGAATATAAAATATATTTTTTGAAAACATCGGCAACATTGAAACCAATTTTGTGACTGTGTACATTTAAATTTTATTGAAATTTGACGGTACGGGAATGTCAGTCGTCAACATGATGTGGCATATCGTAAAACGGCCACTGTAATTTTAAGTTTTTTTCGTAATTCTGCCGATTTTCTCGGCATGAAATAATTATGTAATATTTATAATCGAAAGGTAAATAATCGTCTGCCGTACCGAAACTACGCATATAGTACAAATACGCGAAAACTCGAAAGTTTTTAATTAACGACCAAAACACGTATCGTTTAATCGGATTTACTAAAAGGCTGTGTTACACATCGTAAAATATAAAACGGTAAGGATTTTCACCAATAAATAGTCGATACAATGTTCATCTATGTATTTACAAATATCCTCTTTAACATTAAATTAATGCTTTCGTTATGATCATGACCGAAACACGACGCATATCGGACCCACTTGTCGATTTTCTGTAAACAAAACACTTGGCGCGAACACTACATCAATAAATAAAATACTCTAATTTGTTTCATTTGTATTATTTATGGTAGAATAAGCTGTAATATTTTGATAAGATAACTATTACCCATAGTTAATTTCACAATAAAAGGGAACAGTACACCTCCCATTGCTCATTTTAACCCATTTACAAGATATATCAGTTAACGTGTTTTTATTTCTAGATGACCTACAAGCATATTCAAATTATTAGATTTCTACACTTTGTGATAGTTCAATATTTAAAATATTCAATTAATAATGTTAAGTAATGGCAATGAACCTTTCTAATAACACAGATAATAAAAAAGTATTCTATCTTTTGGTGTAAATAATAATCTTGAATTATACTAATTTTATTATAAAAATCGTTTCTAACCTAAATATAAAGTTTGAATCAGTAAGAAGTGAAATGAGTTTAAACAATAATTTTAGTTAGAAATGTATGGCAAAGGTCACATTGAGTTCATCTCTCTCTAGAGAAAAGTAGTTATACTACTACAACTTTACATTATCAGTACTTAATTATTTTATAATACAAACTATACTAAATAAATGTTCAAGTTTTAATATTTTTACTTAAACAAGTTACGGTTTACAACTATAATTGCAAATTTACTTTCAATTTAAAACGGAAACTTATTCACACAGCCTTTTTTGCATAATACATCATTTTAGAATTATAGAAATTACTTTTGATTAGTTTAATTTATTAAAATTCTTTATAAAAGCTATCAAAATATACCAAATCAATGACTTGATGGAGTGTACTATTACTTATATTGAAATACAAAAAGAAATAAATAAGTGATGAAGTATTTCTTTAATTTAAGTAATTTAATAACGTTACCAACAATAATTTTTCTAAAACTTCTAGTCCAACTGAAATTTAAAGTAGCATGTGGTTTATTTAATTTAAAAATGATATTTATTTGAAACATCAATTAGTATTTTGAACTTTGATATCAAAAAACTTAATATAATTTGATAAAAAATTGTTTTATATTCACTGTAATAAAATTAGTTATTATATATTAAATTTTTTACATCTTTTAGGAGAAAGCTAGCAAAAATTTGATTAAAAATTGTAAAAGCATATTGGCCACTTCCAATATAAGAATATTAATCATTAATGTATGTGGATATTAAATGTATGACTGATTGGCACGTATCTTTACTTTATCAGTTTTGAAAAGCTTGATGAATATTTTTAACAGGAAATTCAAAAGTATTCCAATTATCTTTTGAATTTATTGGAATTATTACTGTCTTTTTGAAAAAGATTTTAGTTGTCAGTAACATAGAAGTTTTAAGTTAATTTGAATTTCAACATGTATCATGAAAAATTAAACGTTTGAAACCTAATCATGCATACAGAATAGCAAAATGGATTTAGCGGATTGCCTATTTTTTTACCAAGCTGCTTCAGTTGGGTTTTTCTACTTACAGGAAAGTTTTTAGACAATTTTAATGGATATATAAGTGGAAACAGATTATGGAAAAAAAACTTTTACAAGAACCACAACAATAAATTGTTGTTTTATAATGTTATTGTTTTATATAATTTCAGAAATGGAATCCGTAGTACCAGATTTTGAGGAATTAATGTTATGTGGATACTGTAAGCAAAAGTTCAACGAAACAGACCTAAGTCCCAAACTGCTGTCATGCAAACATTACTTCTGTTTGCAATGCATGCGTACCAACCTCACGAAAGGCCAGGAACTTTTTTGCGTGTATTGTTGGAAGAGAACCGAAATCGGCGAATTGGGGCCGGAATCTCTCCCGACATACAACCCCGTATTATGTTTGACCAAGAATTTTTCCCAGTTGAAATTAGGCGTAAAACCACCGGATAAAAAAGTGATTTCGGAAAATTGCCACACACACGCTATGCCGTTGGCGTTGTGGTGTCACACCTGTTGCTCGCCGGTGTGCCGCGCATGCGCCACCACCACCGATCACGCTTCCCACCAAATCAAATCGCAAAACGAAGCTAAAGATCAACTAGTCGCCGAACTTCAAATCGATCTAGCTTCGATGAACAAAATGTTATCCGAGATACAAAGACTTATTATGCAACAGCGAGAATTCTTACTTAAAATATTAGAAGCTAGCGTTACATTGAAAACGTACGTCGAGGCCGAGCTTACCAATAACGTATCGCATTTCGAATTGACGGATACTAGAGACGCTTTAGCGAAACTGCGTCTCAATTTATCCATGGCGGAAAGTCTGTCCGATGTTCATAATTTGTATTCAAGCGTTAATACGGAAAAACAACGTTTACAATTACGTTATCAAGAGATGTATTTGCAGTGTCAACTCGATGATCTTATTAGAAATTCGAGCGTTATATTCGATTTTCAATTGTTGAAACAAGCTTTGGGTAATATACATAACGGGGAGACGATTTTCCCGGGTAATTCTCGTATACTTCCGTCGTCTCAACAAAACCCGATATTATTTTTGGCTAATTATTGTATGTCGCAGCTGTATTCGCGTCAAATGTTGTCCAAACAAAACGGTAACGGTTCGTTGGACTATCATAATCACAATTCGATTCCGCCTATTAATTATCTTCCGCATAACCCGCCGCCTCATTTGGTTATACCGACGCCGAAAAATATCTATCAGGAGAATAATATTATGGTACAAAATATGATTCCGTCGCCTCAAATACGGAATCCCGCCAGTATGTGTCCGCTTTATTATTTTAATATTGAAATAAGCGGTACTCAATTAGGACGGATAGTGATCGAAGTAAGAGCTGACGTAGCTCCCAAGATGGCGAAGAATTTCGGGTTATTAACGACTGGGGAAGCGGGGATGGGTTATAAAGGTTGTCACATCTTTCAGTGTTGGGAGGGGGAGAGCGTCATCACTGGCGATTTCGAATTAAATAACGGTAGAGGTGGGAGATCGATTTTCGATGAATCTTATTTCTTGCCGGACGATACAAAGTTGATGGCGGTTCGAGGTACGGTGGGGATGAGACGTACTCAAAAACGACACGATAATTTGGGTATGGTGGGGTCGCAATTTCGAATAATTCTACAGGAGATGAGAGGATTTACGGGCATTTTCGGACACGTAGTCGAAGGGTTGGAGTTGGTGGAAAAAATAAGTACGTACGGAGACACGGCGGGTAAACCTACGAAAAATATTTTGATATCTAAATGTGGTAAATTGTAACAATACTTGTTTTCCTTTTTTTTTTGTTTTTGTTTCGATAAAAAATAGGTCTCGATTAGAAATTCAGACAAATATTTATACTGTTGTCCACTTGAGTTGGAATCATATGGAAAACTTTTTTATAATTAATTTTACGAAAAAAAGTTATTCTTCATAAAAAGTTCTGCATCATCTAAAACCTATAACACAGTCATCAAATATCAAAATTTTTTAGTCGTATACGAGGTTTGTCGAAAAATATGAGTTTTACTCAAGAGTAAAGTACCTTTAAATTTGACAATATCGAAAAATAGAATTAAGAAAAGTTGATCAGAACTGAAAACTTCGTTCAAATATGCAATTGCATCCATTTACCTTGAAAAAATGGGTTTTGTGCTCGTTTAATATTGTTTCTATTTTCTTAATAGAGAGTTATTGGAAACACGAATTTACTGCTTTGCAGTATTTGTGATGACCTTAAATAAATAGTGCTTAAAACAGACTTAAAATTTGGAGTTATTGAAACATGAAACTCTATAATGACATTATATTAAGGTAGGTGTCACACGTTAATAATGTTTCTCTTATTTAAAACATAAAATGCGCATGCGTATATGTCACTATAATAGGTGTGTTCTTTTTGACTGAGATCTCAGTTAATCTCAGCTCACATCGGTAATGTGCGCGTTCTTTTTGATTTACTCACTTCGAAGTGAGCTGAGATTTTTCCTCCCCCTTCACCGATGCTGAATGTGATGTAAGGGGGTATCAGTTGGACTTGAGTCGGAAATAAAGTGGAGGGGATGAATCAAGCGTGGTTATTGGAGATCTAGATTCCAGATAGGTTATGTTTATATGTTTTATGTCTCTTATTCACGCATGTGACGGCAGATCTCGCGTTTCAATTGAGTAGGTCGTTCTTTTTGGTGCTTACTCACATCACTTTATCTCAGATCACTTCAACTGAAGTGAGCTGAGATCTCAGTCAAAAAGAACACATCTAACGACAGCACTATTACTGCTTGACCTTATAGAAGCTCCAATAACTCTCTATTAACGCTACCATATTTGCGTAAAATTTTAACGCGTTCTGACAGTTACTGTCATACATTTGTAGCTATCAAACATTCTTTAGTTTGTCAGAGCATCCTAGATTGCACGTAACCACAGTAAAATTTGCATTCTTAATGTATCTCGAAATACATATAAAAAAATAAGCATTTTTTCCAAATAAATAGAAAAAATCGTATATTTAAACGTAGTTTTCAATTCTGATTTAAAGGTACTTTACTCTTTAGTAAAGTTCATATTTTTTGAGAAACCTCGTATAATTCGTATATTCAGAAAAAGCAGAACTTTTTATGAAGAATAAGTTTTTTTCCTAAAATTGTGCGAACTCAAGTGGACAGTGTATAAGATAAGCTCAAATGATTTTTTTTTTCAAATAATTTTACATTTTGAGTTCCTAATTTTCGTAGATGTGATGACATATCGTTTTATTTATACAAAATATTGAAAATATGGAAAAAAAAATTAAAGAAAATTGTGTATAAATCAATTTAAAAAAATTTGACTAGGTGTTTTTTGTGTAGCTTGAGTCAAACTGCATTCCTAAGCTTTATGGATGTTTATAAAAAAAAGGAAAGTATATTGAGGGTAAAAATTTATTTTGGACACTACTTCAGTGTAAACTATCATAATTATCAAATCGGTTAAAAGGGAAAAAAATTTGGGTCTTTTTAATAGTTATTTGAAGACCTTTAAAAATTTTTAATAACAGAAACGGTTCCAGAAATATTTACAAAAATGTGAAATTTTGTTTCCCATTCTTTATCTTTTTTTAACGTTGACAATAATGCAATTAACATGGATACATCTAGGATTAAATCCATTGTTCAAATAATAAATGAAAAATACCAATTTATATTTTTACAAATATCTCTGAAACCGTCCCTGTTCATGAAAATGTTCAAACGTCACTAAATTACCCATTAAAACTCCCAAATTTTCCCATTCTACCGACTCCATAACTCCAATAGTTTACAAGATAATAATGAAGAACTTCGGATTGCAACTGCGGTTTCGCGACGGCGCCGCAGCGGCAATAGCCGCACGTGTACACCGGGCTTAATATACTTCCTTTAATACCAAAAAAAATGAAAACAAGTATATATACCGTCTTAGCTTAAAAATAATGAAAGAAAAACTATCGAATTCCGAAATGACTATTTTCATAAATATATCGTAATAAGATGCAAAAAATAGATATTTTCATTGTTGTCGATTTTTAGCTTATGAATATTAGCTTTTAAGTGTAATTTGTTATGTTTGTTTGGAAGAGCGTACCTACGAAATGTTAAAGATTAACAGAGTTTAAACAATATAAAAAAAATAATAAACAAGTTTCGATTTGGCAGGAAAAGACGTTTACAAAAAAATTATTTTTTTTAAATCAGACATATAGTTTGGCAAATTTATCTGAAGCTACGGGGCATCGGTAAGAGGCTAGGAAAAATGGCGGTATCTGTCATAAACGTACAAATCGCGTACGGTACCTATTTTACCAAGTAAAATTGAAAATACAAAGTAAAATTGACAATACCAACGCCACTGGATAAATCAATATCAGTCAATTGAGGAAGTGAGAGGAAAGAACACATGCACGCGCTTGCCAATAAGAAGTCAGCTTTCGATAAAAATCACCAATTATGTAATTCGGAGGGTGTGGTCATTGTGGTTTTCGTACAACGCTGCCAGAGTTTGAAGAAGCCCATAACAAATTTGAAAAAAGAGAAAAAAAAATGTTAATAGAAAAAATCCAAGGAAACAAACACATTAATGAATTAACCGTTAATCATATTATTGTTAATAATTAAGTCCTCTTTCTAATTATTATCTCTAGATACTTAGCACTTTAGCTTTATCATAGTTAAACGTGGCAATATCGAATGTTTTCGACTGCATTCCTTTCACAGCTTTAGATAAACTTGCCAAAGTATACTAACCATCAAATCATATTTTTTCTTTTGATATTTGGTGGTTTACGAATGTTGCATCCGTTTTTTTATATCTGTACACACACAAGTTGGACTCATTTTATAATTTTTCGATAAAAGGGTAAAGTAAAGTTTATATTTTTCGACCTACCGCGTGTATGTACAGAGCGCGAAAGGTCTATTCGAGCCATACGATTTACACAAGTACATACGACAAGGAAAATATGAGCAAAACTACTTGAAAGAGAGTCAGCGGTCAGCGTTGGGCGTGTTTTCAGTTCCAGCTACCAATCTGATATGAAAGCAGCGTTGCCAGTTTAAAACATTTGGTACTTTCTAAGGAATAATTATCTTATTCTGCATTTAACTTTTAATACGGGATAAAGCCGTATTTATTGGGAGAAAATCGAGATTGGTAATATTATTGACTAAATAATATAATAAATAAATAAAATAATATAGTTCAAGAAAATAAATGGACAAATTACAATATACAATAAATAAAATCTATATACTGCTTATTGGTATTTAACATTGTTGCCGACAAAAATTGGGAATAACTTTTACAGATAAATACATTTGGCAACAGCTGGCTGCGCACAATTATTCTTCTCTCTCTTTCAAGTGTTATTCTCATATTTTTCTTGTCGCGCTTGTGTAAATCGCATGAAGAATCAATTTTTTTCCGAATGATTCCAACACTATTTTGCATTAATATATTTTGTATTCTCTCGATATTTTTTTTTCTATACCCTACTTTGTACTTTTTTATATAAAAAAAAATGCTTCCTTATTTATATAATTTATAATAATTATTGTACCTTATAGTAATTAGTTAAAAAGTGCAAACGCAAATTGCACTAAAAATCAGGATGATTTTAATAAATAGTTCTCTTGAAAATACAGACAAAAAGACGAAAATTTTATTACAATCGACAAGAAACAAAAATAATTATTTTTCCCCCCTTTTTTTAACCCTCTTTGTCTGTACTTATCATTGAGAGATTTATTTCTACAATCGAAAAGAAAAAAAATCGCAAATGTAATATTTAAAAAAATATATATACATACAGGGAGAGTCATGACGAACTGTACATACATATTAAGGGGTATAACAAATGACATTTGAAAAGTCAAAGTAAGATTTGATGGTATGTACATACAGTTCCTCGTGGCTGACCCTGTATATATAAAAGAGTTTCATTCGAATGTAGAAAAGGCAACCAAAGTTTTATTGTTTTTTCTTTTTTAGATTTTTTTGTTTATCGAAAGGGTTAATTATTAAAAACAAATATTTTATAGATTTAAGTACGGTAGAACGGTTAATTATTGTTAAATTTTATATTAATCTAAGTTCAAAGATTCAATCGGGTATATTAATTGTATCTCTTGACAAAATACGAAAAATAAAGAAGAAAAAAATTATATAATAACAAAGTGAGTTTCAAGTATGGAACGCATCAATTATTTCAGATTGTCAGATCTTTCCTTACTTGTATATTTTGATATACAATATTATCGAACTCACTCTGTATATATATAAATATATATAGCATTTATGAATGTTATCGTAGCCGAAAAAATAAAAAAAAATTATTTTTAATACCTTCATTTTATTTAATACTAATCGTCCAAAAAAAAAACAGTTACACTAACTTGAACTAGATTTACAACGAAATTTGCATATCATTTTTCAAATAGGTTCTTTTCTGTCAAATCATTAATTTGTGCCTTATAAAATTTTTGAAAAATTATCTACGATCGTTGCAATAAACTCATTTAATATCAATCATAATTCGATTTTCATTCGCCACATATCGATAAAAACACTATAATCGATTCAAATTCTATAGAAAATAATAAACACCTTCATATTTATATAATTAAATTTTTAAATTGTAACTTTCGTAGAAAAAAATTAAGGATGCAATACGTGCAATTCCTGTTTACTACCAAAAACGACAATTCAAGCCGTTCTTTATTAGATCATTAAACCTACTACATTAGTAACACTTTGAAGCAACATCTCAATAGAGGAGTTCAGTCTAAAATCAGTGTGGCCAACAAAAAGTAGTTTTTTCTGACAAGAATGACAGTTAATGTCTACCATTCAAAACATAAGATTTTTGCATGTTTTTTAACATCGAGAACATCTATATTGCTTCATTAAAATAATGAATACACCCCCGAAGCGTATATTTTGAAATTTAAAATGACTTTTTAGCTGAATACTTAACATATCGGTGGCCAATAATTCTAGGAACTTTTGCAAGTCAACGTTTCATTTCTGTGATTCTGTCACTAGTTATGTCAAATGTCAGTTATATTTACTTTTGTTAATATTCGTTTTTGTGTATGTCAATTTTTGATTAGATTTTTGTAGCTTCTCTAGTTAGTTGCATCTCTATTCTTCTAATTACTTTTTCCACTGACATATGACATAAATAGTGACAGATAACAAAAATGAAATAGTGACTTGCCAAGAGTTCCTAGAATTATTGGCCACCAATATGTTGAGTATTCAGCTAAAAAGTCATTTCAAACTTTTCAAAATGACATATTCTTTTTTCTCAAAGCTAGCGAGCAAATATAGAACCAACACTAATTTTATACAAATCAGAGGCAGTAAAAATAATAAAGGTCTAGTTCTATTGAAGAACATATAAATATTAAGGAACCATAAGAAACTATCTTTATGTAATCTGTGTTACATATCTAGTAGGTTTATAGTTCTATGGTGTTACTGTTATTTTGTGTCTACTTGTATTATGTGCGTTGATCTATTGCAAAGAAATTTTAAGTTTGATAAGAAAAGAAATCTTTTATTCGGTACCATTGAATTTCGATGCGAAATATTTCGAAACTGTTGAAGTACAAAAGTATGGTTGACAAGCGTGATGAAGGTAAAAAATATAAATAGTTAAGTACAATGTTAATGTAGCCTAAATGTCAGCCTAAAGCGAAATCTTACGCATAATCGTTTTAAATATAAAAATTTATGTAATCGAAAACGTTTACTTCATAATATATAGTATAGTATATAAAGAAAAACATAAAGAATATTTTTCGATGTTATCTCAAATCTATACCTACCTTTTTCATAAATAAAATTGAATGCAAGTTTTAGCAGAGTCTATGAATCAACTCAAAAGGACCAGATATTTATTCTTTTTGAACGTTTAAATCATAATTATATAACGGACTTTTGTTTTTTAAAATGAGTTTTTAACATTAAACATTTTTAAAGCCAACATATTCTATTTACAAAAGGAGTAAACAATATTTTGTTAAAAAATAAGACATTTCTTACTGTCAATGTCAAAGAAATCAACGCCAAAAGCAACGTTGTCGCGTTTACTAAAAATTACCCAAATCTTCAGACATATTTTAATGTTTAACTGATTCAATTGATAAGGCCAAAATTTGAATTCAATTAAATCAAAATCATGAAGACACTGACATACTTTAAATCTGTAAGCCAAAATAACATGTTTGTTATTAACTCTATTTTTGTAGAGCAATTTAATATAATCAAGTTTTAATTTACACTTTGCAAAAAATGAATGTCGACATGTAACGGTTTTTATTTATTTAAAAATAGCCATAAAGGTAATAAATGGTTACTCGAACTTTATATTTATACATGTATCTTTTTTTAAATAAAAATATTTCCGATGTTCTCAATTTTATAAAAATCATTCAACATTTCCCTTTGAAAAAAAAAACAAAGTCCGGATCTGTAAGAAGAAAATTTGCTTTGAAAGTTATTATTTTAATAACATTCTTCAATTCTCATTATTCAGACTTGGTTGATAATAATAATAGAGCCATGTTGTCTGAAATAGCTTCCTTTTTTTTGATAATTTTGTAACTTCCAGTAAAATTCTCGAGATTCGTCTGTGTTTAGGTAATAAACCGATGAGTATAAATTTCGAGGAAATATCCAAACAGATGTTGCCAATGTAAAATTTTTCAAAACTGACTACAAAGTAGAAAGTAGACACTGCAATTTATTCATAAAACGCGTTTGGATTGTTGCCAACTCAATTTTTCGAAATGCAGGGATGCTATAAGGAAAATTTGTCGCTTATGTCGAAACAAATATTATTTATGAGATTTTTTTTAATAAAGTCAAAGAAAGTGAGGTTATAAAACAATGTACAACAAAGTAAACACGAGGGGTTAATGAGGGAGTTCAGTTCAAGGTCAGTGCGGCCAACAAAAAGTGATTTTTTCTGACAAGAATGACAGTTAAGGTCTACCATTCAAAACATAAGATTTTTGCATGTTTTTTATCATTGTGAGCATCTATATTGCTTTATTAAAATAATGAATACACCCCTGAAGCGTATATATTGAAATTTAAAATGACTTTTTAGCTGCATACTCAACATATCGGTGACCAATAATTCTAGGAACTTTTGGCAAGTCACCATTTCATTTCTGTTATTTGTCACTAGTTATGTCAGATGTCAGTGGAAAAAGTAATTAGAAGAATAGAGATACAACTAACTAGAAATTATACAAAAATCTAATCGAAAATGGACATACACAATTAAACCAATATCAACAAAAATAAATATAACTGACATTTGACATAACTAGTGACAGAAAAACAGAAACTTGACAAAAGTTCCTAGAACCAATTGGTCACCAATATGTTGAGTATACAGCTAAAAAGTCATTTTAAATTTCAAAATATACGCTAATATATGAAAAACATTCAAAAATCTTATGTTTTGAATGATAGACCTTAACTGTCATTCTTGTCAGAAAAAACCTCTTTTATTGGCCACACTGACCTTAGACTGAACTCATCTATTGCAAAAAGGCTTCCACCAATAGTTACTTCTAGTTATGCAACATTTTTGTGTGTAACAAGTAACGTGAGTTGCCTAACTTGAACAGTATCGGTACTTAATAATGGAGCTGAAAAGATGAAAAGTATTGTCAGTCATGTTCAACAAAGTTGATCGCATATAAAAAGTTAATTTACTTCCAAAGTATATTTTTATATAAGCAAAAACTTTGTATTTAATATATTAAAATGTTATAGTTTTATCATATTCTATCAGATTTTTAATTATAAAAAACAAATTGTTGCACTATGCGACCAACTAATATTATATTCTCTACCATTTGTCATTTTCCATACTAGGATATATAAAATAGTTCTTGAATATATGTGCAAACAATCGTATTAGAATAGATGGAATCGATGTAAACTTGTGTATATTAATATTAGTAATTCGTGTACAAATTTCAAGAGGTTCAACATATTATGGAGCATTAAACCAAACAACCAATTACAAAAATACAGGGTGTCCTGTATTTGCCGAAAGGACATAAAAAATATAACGCTCTAAAATATGTGAACTTCGCTTTGATGTAAACAGGGATGGACCTTATAGTAGTAAACTGACTAAAGGGTGACGTTGTTATCTCCTGTCTGACTTATCAAATGGCCTCAAAATTTTGAAAATTTCAAATACTATTAAAAGCTTAATAATAATTTTTTTTCCTCATCTATTTTTATAACCTAAAACTCTACAAGAAATGATGCCACCCATGAAAATGACTAGGCGGACATTTTTAATTGTAAAGTAACTTTATTTTAGAGTGATTTTAAATAAAAAAATGCAACAAATTACGATTATTATTTCTTGGCCCAATTATGTAAAAGAAAAATAACTCACTTTGTAGTAGACATCGGGAACGTACTGCTTATCTGAAGATTCCCTTACGTATCCCAATTCTGCACAATCCTTGGTAGGTAGAAGGCAATTATCACGCACTAACGCCATGCACTGATTGGATACTTGATATCCTTCCATGTGAACTTGGTTGGTTTTATCACCTACAACAAATTTTTGTGAAATTAAATAAAATATAAACATGCATTTCATGAAATTGCAGAAATGACATATCATTTTGAGGTTAAGACATTAAATACAGGACATGGGTGCGTTCAGCAACGCTAGCGCAAAGTTAGCGCTAACAGCGGCGCTCTGTGAAAGCGCTCGAAGGTGGCTGAACGTCACATAACCTTTAAATTTATTTTATAAATATAAAGTTTTATATTATCTCTCCAATGAAAAACCTCATTAATTATTTAATGTTAGAAGAACTGGCGGATATAAATAATATAAAAATAGCAGTCAAATTCGCCCTCTGCTTACTCAGCACTTGTCTAGCGTTAGCGTGGCTGAACGCACCAATTGTCTAGGTCTCTCTTTTTGGAAAAGTAGAATTCGATAGATGGCGCTCTGAAATGTCAATGTCATTTTAGCAACGAGTAAAACAAATCAGCTGCCGTATAAGCCCTTTGATATTTAAGTGGTTTTATTTTGCTGTTTTAGTTATTTTCAGTGTGTGTTTTGTAAAACTTTTGCTTTTTCTTTGATTGTGCTTTAGCATTTTGTGTTGTCAAACTAAATTTTGACTCCTAATATTTTTATTTTTGGAATAATAGGTATGGTTGATATTTGTGAAAAGTACAACAAGCGTTAAATTAACTGTTTAGTTTTAGGTCTGATTTCGTGTTTTTATTTGATTTTTGAATTATATCTACAAAAGTTGCAGGGAAGGTAGGTTTGTATTGAGTAATATTTTAAATCTTTAATACCGACTTATTTTCTCTTTGATCTGCAATGAAAACAAAAAATAGAATAACATAACCTCTTCCAAAATATCTTTGATCTAACCTCACAAATGACGACAGTTGAGATAAATAGAAAAACAGTTTTAAACTTGTCGCTGACACAAAATTAAACAAATAAAGTACGAATTTACGGTAATTACGTTGACTTGCATATAATACAAAACGAATTATTTTACTCGTTGCGACAGTTACAATTTTTTCCGCCAGAGGTATCATTGAATTCTACTCCGCCCAATACAGTAGACCTCTGTCTTTCAGTTTACCCAGTAAAATATTTACTAACCTGTAACACACACAGTAACAAATTTCGATCCAAAAATTCCTTTTGAAGCATATCTACTAAAATTCGGATATTTATTTTGGAAATAACCCGCCATTATACATTCCTGTGACGATAGCAAATGACTGTCTATGTTCCTAACATATTTAACTGTGCCTTTTTGAACATCTTCCGCTAAAAGATCAGTGAATATCCAGCCTACACGTCTCAAGCCTAAAGATGCTGCCATTTGTTCTACAATTTCTTCTCTATCGTCAGGAAGCAGATTAACCGAGTCTCTAGAACTTTCTTGAGGCGGTTCATATATTGCTGAAACGTTCGCTTTGATTCCTGCAATAGACATTTGTTATCATTAATAGTATGTTGACATACTAGCTCAGCAGCTGACAGCTAGTTATTTCATGTCAAATGATCAGCTTTTGTAGTTCTGTGTCAATTGTCATAGCATTGAGCTGCTGACAGCAATACATAGAATATTTTACGCACCTAGAGGAACATCAGTATGTATTTCATAATATCCATAAAGAAAACCAATACGTTGATGTCCAGTAACTCTCCAATAGTTCAAGAATCTCTCCACTAAATCTGTGTTCTCAAAAGTAACATTATCTACATGCCGATATGCCTGAAAAAAAATTCCAAATCATACTTTTTATTGAGTTAATAAGAATTTTCATACCTGCATGTTTAATGTAATAGCATTTGGCTGACATTTAGAACAGATACCCTTTGGCCATGGAGGATGATCCTTGCATCCCTCCTTAATGCGACATGAAATGTCTTCAAGAGCTAAAAATTTTCCACGGTCCACACCAGACATCATTTTTCGTAAGTAGGAATGGAAAGAAAGATGTTTGATGTTATGCTCTTTCAAGTATGACTCATCATAAGGTTCTAAAGCTGAACAATGAACACATCGAGAATTGTTGTTGTGGCGACAGCTATAGAAAACAAATTGGTTAAGATTTTTATGATCATTATAAATTTTTTCAACTTACAGTTTATCATCTCTTTCTCTCTGTACTTTTCCATCAGTTTTCATCAATTGGATGTCAACATCATCTTCTTTATCATTTGAATTTGGTCTAATTGCACCACTTCTTACTCTAGCACTAGATAAAGTTGCTGTACTTGTAGAAGGCATAGTACTAGTAGAAGGAGTGGCTTCATCAACTGGTTCTCCCGAAGGAGTATTATTACTCTAAAAAAATATAAACACAAGTTGAATATTGTCATGGACAAACTTTACTCAGTAATAGTTATATACTAGCCTATTGAATAATGTGGAATACAATAAAATATAACAACTAATTTATTACAAATGAATTAAACTTACAAATAATACCGCTCCATTTACAGGAGCTAAGTATATCATATCTCCATGATGTATACCTATAGAAAGTACACTGTTAGACTTGCTACTGGATATTTCATTTTTTCTGTTTTTTTCTTTGTATAAAGCAAATGCAAAACTGTTCAAATCAAAAGCTTCATGAACGGCTTCAAACAATTGACATGTTGTGGCAGATGAACGTATTTCAATTCTTCTTGTTCCTTCGGGAGATTGTACTCTCAGTAACTGAAATTTCAAAACGAATTTGAGGTTATGTATGGGAATAAAAACTTTGTTATTAGCATAGCATTTTTAAAGATGTATTTTAAATAAAAAAATATAATAAATTCTTACTATAGGTTTATTTTTCGACATTATGAAATAATATCCATGTATATTTTTATAGCTTCGTCAGTACAATTTTGATTTTAAATGTCAAATTCACAAATTGCTACCAATACAAATAATATGCTCTGTCACTGTCACCAGAGCTGTCACCCAAATGTCGCAATGTCAACGTCAAAAGTCACTGAAGTGCTCTGTAAAAACCATAGAGAAATATAAGGTAAAAACACCGTAAGAAAACTTTATTCAGCCAATGCCAAATTAATAACAAATTAAGAATAATTCATATTTCCCTTAACTATGTCTTCTTGCGCTATATTATAATAATATACACACAATCATCCAAGAGTTATCCTTTTTGATTTGTTATATAGACAACCAAATATACACAAAAGGTCACCTGTGCAGAGATCAGTAACCTTTGCTTCCCTTTGTACTAGAATCTATCCTCTATCCACAGATCAAGTGGAAAAATCATTCGCACTAATTAATTAATGATTTGGTGAACATTAATATACACAGTCAATTACCTTTATACCTAAACGTATGTTGTCTTTTTGTAGGTAGGTACTTCCAAATGCCCATGTATTTTAAATTTAAATATGTCCTGTTACTACGTGTGTCTCATAATTTTAGAGTTAGGTATTTATGAAAACAGGCTATTTTAAAATAGTTGTTTGCGTAGGAATGGAAAAAAATTACTCGTAGATATGATAGGTAATAAGTATAAATATGTTCTAAGTGGGTACGAAAAATGCTTTAGAACTATTCTCATAGAAGAGAATAAGTACGCTGTTTTCATTTCAATATTACACACATAATTTCTAAAAATAAAAGGTATATTTTAACGGTCGCAGGTAATATTTTGGTGACATGCTGAACATTAGACTGTGACTTCCACCAAATTCCTAAACAGCCTTTCACTCATTATACTTTTGTTGATTCCAGACTTTATGGTCTAATTAACATTCTAAGACATGTTTTTGTTTTGTGCTTGGATGAAAAATGGAAGTAGCTTGTGGCGGAACTCCAAAATGAAACTGCAAATCAGAAATATTTCTAGAACATTCAGTTAAGCGCGTTCCTATGATATCATCGTATATGCATAATCAAAATATTTTGTGAAAATAATCATATTTGATTACAAATTATAAATATTTCTTATTTAAGTGCGTGTCGAATACATTTTAAACGTGTCATTGTAAATTCTTGACATTTCAATTTTGACGCGAGTCGATCTATGAATCACCTATGAATTTGACAAACAGCTAAAGGGTGCATATTGATTTTTAAGCCCTATTTGACCAAAATTGTAGTAATCTAAAAAAACAAATAAATATGGGTACAAATAAAGTTGAACTTTATATTTACGACCTATCCAAAGGAATGGCTGCAGCTTTTTCTCCTATGTTGATCGGTAAATAGAGGAAAATATAATTTGTGAGGTTATATTAATATAAACTTTGTTGTATAGGGAAAAAAATCCATGGAATTTGGCACACATCCATAGTGATTTATAACCGAGAATATTTTTTTGGTTCCAGAGGTGTTGAGAGCTGTAATCCAGTAAGTACCTACTTCTTTCTTTTAATTTTAGACAATGTCACATAAGCTATTATCCCTTTACAAAATATTTTGGGTTACTATTTTTATTGAAAGAGAGTTAAAGATACAGCAACTCTCTTGTTTCATCTAACAAAATTCTTGGCTCTTCTTGTGTAATACTAGTTTTATGAGAGAGAGTTCTAAATTTGGAATCACTAAAAATACATTTTCATCAGTTGTAGTGTAGGCAGGTACAGTTTTCATTTTAGATCTGATTGAACTTTATTGTGTATTTAATTCATGTTAAAGTTCTGTAAGTATATAATTATTTTTTATGTTTTTTTCTAAAATATTAGTAACTAGATATTGCTTTTATGTATAATCATTTATTAAATTTGAATATAGGAAATCACCAATTGAGTCAAATTACAACTGGTGTAAAATAAAATAACAGAAAGTTTGTCAATTATTACCTTTTTTGGTAATATAAGAGATATGTTATCCAAAGGTATTCTAAATAATTGCTATTTTTGAATAAGTATAAACATACCAACCTACAAGTACTCTTTTGTGCTTTTCTGTTTGTTGGGCAGTAGATACATTTTCTGTATATTTGTGAGCGACAAATACATGTCTATATATTTTTTATAGGGTGCAACTGCTTTAGGAAATCCCTTAAAAGTAGAAGTTCTTGGAGAAACTCAAGTTCCTTATTCCATTTTTATTGACTATCTAAACGGATTGTCAGAATCTTCATATGCGTAAGTTTAACACTATTTCAAGTTTTTAAATTTTTAATTCAGTCAGGAATTGTATATTTATATCAAAATTACTTCCTAGAGAAAAAGATACCTAGCCTACAAAAATCAAAACAAGATTAGTATCTAACTAAGTTTATATCTTCACCAATGTTATTATTAGAAAGTTTATTTCAGTAATTAGCACACAGAAATGATATAAGAAATTTTATGAGGAAATGTTTTAAGATGTAACATGCTGAAAGCATTAACTTAATATCAACAATTCATTAAAGTTGATTGGTTTGTTTTTAACTACAATATTTTTTGTTTATTTCTAAATATACTTTATACCCAATGAATTGAAGGATTCTGGACAATTTTTAAATTCACTTTTATTGCATTTATTGCAGGGGTTGTACCTACAATTTGCTCCATCATAATTGCAACAACTTTTCCCAAGAAATAGCTCAATTTTTATGTGGAACCTCAATACCAAAGTACATTCTAGATCTTCCAAACGAAGTATTAAATTCCAATTTAGCATCAGGTCTTCTTTCTCTGGTTACTCAATTAGAGAATAGTGCGAGACCCATAAGAGAAGAACAATCGAATAGTATTAAAGAGCCTAGCCCGGATTTCGATCAACTTAATTCACAAATCGAGGAAGCAAGGTCAGATATGGAACGAGCAAAAAGTGTGGATTAACTTGGGCTAACTTTAATTAAATTTGCTAATAGAGCTTTGATTAAAAAAAAATACATTTTTAAACACTATTTTAATTGGAATTTCAGTTCAAATAATTTTGTAAACGTTTGGCAATTTTTATTTTAGAATTGTCAATTATTATTTTCTCTGATTGTCATTGTTACTAAAATATTTTGAAATTTGTCTCAAATAAATATAGTGTTACGTTTGATATTGGTCTTTTAGAGTATAATTATACAGGGTGCGGTGGAAATGCCGGTGAAAAATGGTATGTTGGGGTTTTTCCACCTTAATTATACCATGACCTTGAAAAGTAACCTACAAATAATATGAGCTTTTAAGTAAATTCAATTATTTAATAAAGGTGGGTACATTTTTTACTGCAAATTATTATCTACGCCAAAAAACCAAACTCATATAGTAAGATTTTAATAAAAATACCATTCAATTAAACATTGATGTATATTTTAAACAAATTTTACTAATTTTTGGTTTTTCTTCTCATCGCTAACATAATAATTGTCAGTGTAAGTATGGGATGTGCGATTTTATTATTACCAACCTTACAACACCACAATTACGTTAATCAATATTTTTAGGTACAACTCTTTTCTCTTGGAACAACGTCGAAAAACGTTAAAAGACAAATTATCAAAAAAGGAAAAGAAGCGGGAGAAGAAACGTAAAAAAATATTAGAATCCGGCGGGGAATTACCTCCAGAATTAAAAGAGGTGAATATTTCTAAATATCACATTCATAGCAACTGAAATAATCTTTTTTTTTTTTTCTAGGATCTTGCGATGGCTGATACTGAAGCGGTAAATGGACAAGCTCAACTACCATCTGATCAAGCGTTCGCTTTAGAGGAAGAAGAAAGGCGAGAAGAAGAAGCAAAGAAAAAAGCTAGAGACCCTCCAATAGTTTATAAAGATATTATAGACGTAAGTTAATAATTTACCATTAAAAAATTGAACATTATATTGAATATACTTTTTAATTCGCGAGCAGTATTCTATGACAGAATATATAATTTTGTATGTATAGTATACTCTATACTGTAATGTATGATTGGTTGTATACACTAAAATACTGTCAATCGACATGTATGATTGGTTGCATACACCAAAATACTGTCAACTGACATGTATGATGAGTTGCATATACTAAAATAGTTCGAATCTATCGATAAAGGTCATTATCTATCCATTTTGTTTTCGTAGATATAAAAAGACGATTTATATTTTAGGTCAAAGCTGAATTTGACACTTTAGTATCGCTTATCGATGGAAAACTGAATCCAGAAGAACAAAGAGCGACCGAGGAACTTCAGCAATATATGATTGGCGATGAAGGTAGTTGGGCTTTAAGCGATGGATTTTTGGATTTCGTAGGTAAATAACAAGTTTTTGACACTTGACGCTTTTTATACAGGGTAAATTTTTTAATTTTAGGAAGGTTATTAAACGACACTCAATTATCTGTGGATGTCAGAGTAAAAACTCTAAACGTACTAGCGATGGCGGCTTTAAAAGACGATGTAATATTAGTTTTACATCAAGATCGCAAAGATCACATTCTAATGAACTACGCTTTCGAAATAGACAGATTAAGTATTCAAGAACAAGAAGCAATCGCTTTATTCGTGAGTATTTATTTTGTTTTTGATTTATATTTATTTATTATATTTATATTTCAAAGATGGCAAACATGTTTGAGAATCTCAGTTCGTCGGAATGGTTGTTATACATATCGGAATGGACATACAACAATCAACAGACAAGTAATATTCGAGTGACGACAAAAGTGGCTGTACATTCGCTTTTATCGGATTCGTCGATACTTCAAGACAGAGGCGCCGCCATTATCCACAATCTTGCTTGCAAGGAGGTAAAAACTGTGGTCTGTATCACTCTTTATACTAATACTGTGTGTGACGGTAAACAAACTGCTTATATTTTAAATAACCGACAAAATATTGCTTCAAACAGTGTCCTCCCTTTCAACTACTTCCCTAATTTTCAGCGATATATCGATCTTTGGTAGTTATTTTTATTCAACTTCATTCCCAGCATTTCTAAGATTAACACAATATTATATACTGTAGGGCTTCTCTGGGTAAGCGTAGAATGATGATGCTGATATTTTTTGGTTTTATATATTTATTACACAACTTAATAGAGGAGTTCAGTCTGAGGTCAGTGTGGCCAACTAAAAGTGGTTTTTTCTGACAAGAATGACAGTTGAGGTTTATCATTCGAAATAAGATCTATATTGATTTATTAAGATAATGAATACACCCTCGAAGCGTATATCTTGAAATTTAAAATGACTTTTTAGCTGAATTACTCAACAATAATTCCAATTCCAATAATTCTAGGAACTTTTGGCAAGTCACCATTTCATTTCTGTTATTTTGTCACTACTTATGTCAAATGTCTAGTTATTTTTATCTTTCTTGATATTCGTGTATGTCCATTTTCGATTAGATTTTTGTAGCATTTCTAGTTAGTTGTATCTCTATTCTTCTAATTACTTTTTCCACTGACATCTGACATGACTAGTGACAGATAACAGAAATGAAATGGTGACTTGCCAAAAGTTCCTAGAATTATTGGCCATCGATATGTTGAGTATTCAGCTAAAAAGTCATTTTAATTTTCAAAATATACGCATCAGGGGTGTTTTCATTATTTAATTACCTTTATTTACCTTAACTGTCATTCTTGTCAGAAAAAAACACTTTTTGTTGGCCACACTGACCTTAGACTGAACTCCTCTATTCACATAACATAAAGGACATAAAATTGGTGGATGCACCGCACACACAACCACTTTTCCTAAGGTCATAATACATAATGATTCCGACCACTCACCTTTCCGCACTATTGTCTTAGCGCGAGAGTAGAACAATAGATATTAGTGTCTTACCTATAGGCAACCCATAATACATAAAACATAATAGTGTTGCCTTCTCTAAAGGGGTGCTGTGGACATCCGATCCATCGTAATCTGGTGAATATGTTTTGTTTTTGTATGCCGCACGCTTATCTAATGAACAATTTAACGCAATAATAACATGCTGGTCACATTTTTCTACAGAAACCTCAAAATTGTACCTAATAAATTATTTTTCAACTCAGATTGTCGCTAGTTTGAATTTAATTTGTCAGTTTTCAATTACTTACCGTTGTACCATCTATAGTTGTATTTTATTTATATGTGTCTTATTTGTATATACATAGTGTCCATTTAATGCTCATTTTGTCGATCGTTGTCCAATAAAAGAGGAAAAGAGTAACAAATAAACATTCTGTGTTATGTTGATGAACATCTGGTGGGTAGGTTATTTTTGTTGTTGTTGTTGTTGAAGATCCGGTTTCTCTGTTTTGGCTTTGTTTTCAGAAATTCAGAAATTTTCGGATTCGACAGCGCTTTCCAAAAGGGAGTTTATCAAAGGTAGCTAATATATGCTTGTGAATTTATGTCTGTGTATTCATTAAGCTCGAGCTAGGCTCTAATAAACGGCTTTGGCACACAAGTATATTATATTAATATGTTTCACCATCATTGTACTAATACTGGGAAATCGTTTTGATTGTCTCTATTCAAGCCATAGATAGTTTTTGTCTTTTTTGTGTATCCATCATAGTTTAGAATATAGCTTGGTTTTTGTGGGACAAACTGTATACACAAACTGAAAAACGCGTATGCGTAGCTTCTACGATTGATTTGGAACAAACTGAACGTGTCTATATTATCGTATTGTGAGGTTATGTATAGATGTATCCAAACAAAAGTTTTCATTTTGATGGGTTCACTAATTTATTTCAGAATAACAGTACAGTTGTATCGAAAAAAAACGGCCACTAGTGATAGAAACAGAGTTTGACATTATCCTACAATAAAAATGAAAAATCCTGCTGAAAATATTTAAGTTGAAGGTTATCAAATGTTATAGGTAGTTACTCACAATATAGCTCGTCATTTTAGTGTATGGTAGTATTCTTTAGAATCAAGCAACTGTGATTCTCGACTCCATATTTGACAATTTATGACATTTGACAACCTTTACCACAGAGTACACCATCTAACAAGAAAGTTGTTTTCGTGATCGCAAATTTGTGTGCACATGCGTGAATTGATGAGGTAGTTTATCTGTCAATGTCAAGTTGTCACTTTCCCGACTCAGTACCAACGTTGTCAAAGTAACATAACAATATTGAAGTAAATATGTAAATATCAGAAAATAGGAAATAGAAAACTAAAAAAAAACAAGAAAACCCAGGCCCAAACCCGGTTGATCAAAGTGTAACTATTTATAAAAATATCGAAAAATAAAAGATAGAAAACTAAAAAAAACAAGAAAACTCAGGCCCAAATCCGGTTGATCAAAGTGTAACTATGTATAAAAATAAGAGATAGAAAACTAAAAAAAAACAAGAAAACCCAGGCTCAAACCTGGTTGATCAAAGTGTAAATATGTATAAAAATATCAGAAAATAGGAGATAGAAAACTAAAAAAAAAACAAGAAAACCCAGGCCCAAACCCGGTTGATCAAAGTGTAACTGTGCATAAAAATATCAGAAAATAAGAAATAGAAAACTAAAAAAAGACAAGAAAACCCAGGCCCAAACCCGGTTGATCAAAGTGTAACTATGTATAAAAATATCGGAAAATAAGAAAGAAAAAAATGAAAAAAAAACAAAAAAACCCAGGTCCAAACCGGGTTTCGAACCTAGGACCTCTGTGTTGTATACCTCAGTATACTCCTACCAACTGGGCTAATTTGCTCACATTAAGTCACATCGCATAGAAGGTTAAAGGCTACTTGGACGCATGCGCACCTCAACTACGAAATTTGACGTGGTGGGGGGTACCGAGTCGGGAAAATAAGCTCTCGTAGCATTGGTCTCTTGTTAGATGGTGTACTCTGTGTCTTTACCTTCAGTAATACCAACCGGTTTTGTACTAAATTCCACGGTACTCTCATGCGCATGCTCGCTTTTTTTAACTATTTCCTATTATCATTAAAATGGAGTCTTAGATAACCTTGAATACATACCAAAATATAGTATTTTCACCAATTTTATAAAAAAATTACTCTCTATTATGAGTAAATGGGGTAAAAAAAACTTGTTATGGATTTGACGCCACAATTAAACGGGTATAAAATAATTATAAGCTTTTACTACTCACCAATTAAGCGCACTCTTAAAATTTAAAAAACTTTATATTATTAGCTTATGGATTTTAATTGTAGCATTTTAGAAATGAAAATTTTGCAGGTGTTTGATGACGTTGCCGTTGAATTGACAATGGCGCTGCTTCAATTTTTCAATTCGAAACCCGCAGAAGAACAACTTTATAGATGCATGAAAGCGTTGGCGAAATTCGCCCAAGTGTCTACTCAAGAAGTGCCGCAATTGATTCAGATGATTGGTCCGGATCCTAGAAGTTTTAAAGGCACCAGTGATCGCGTTGACATTTTAGTTGATCAAATAGCCGTCAAGTTGCGGTAGATGTTAGTTTCGTTTTATTTATTTTAGCAATTTTACAAAAATTGTAAATATAATATACAAAATCTTTTTTTCAGTGAAATGGTAGATGAAATTTTGTAATATATTTAACAAATATCTATAATTCGTTAACCTCTGCTATAAATACTAGCAAATTTAATATATCAACTGTTTTTATAATAATTGTTAACCATGGAATATATATTGTATAGAATTTGTTAGTAATTTTTTCCATATTATTTCAAAATATATTAATATTAATTTATCTGTGATTTGTCATCACCTGTTTTCACAACTTTTATTCAATGCTTATACATATACAATGCATTTTTATAAGTCGTTTCTGTTTTTCAAAGATTTACGGTATGTTCTTTTTTACGTTTTTATAATTGGTTGTGTCTAGTAAAAATTGCTTGATATAATGCGTTTTATTTCAAACAACTTGTATGGTTGAAATAATACCCTTCTTTGTGTGCGTCATCGATTGTTAATGTCTTTCTAACACATTACGTAGGAAGAAATGGAAAAAAAAGGCAGGTCTGTGATTAATCCTGATCAAAATATCACAATAATGAACCGTTTGAATGTATTACAAACGTTAACCCTAATCTTTGACTTAAAAAATTTGATTAGTTGTTTAGATTACGCGCAAGCGCAACTTATCAATCGAGAGTTTAATATACAATGAATGCGTTACTTTCGTAGCGGCAATGTGTCTTATGTCTTTTTCTGTCACACTGCCAGTTCTCGTCAGATCTGTACTTTGTTGTTTATGGTCAATTATTATTTATGAAAAGTGAATATCAATCTTATTGTTTCATTTATTTAAATAATACAAAAATATGCATGGATACACGGAAAAACATCAGTATTTTGAAAGTTCTCAAGTATTTTCAGTTAGAAAAAGAAGCTGGTAATTATTAATTTCATACCCCTTTCGAATTTGGCTGAATACGATCCTGATGATTTAGATATCAAAAAAAAAATGAATAATATACCACAAGGAACATACAGAAGATATCAAATTTAAGGTTAGCTATATGTCAAAATAGCAAATAAAATAAACGACATGCCGAAAACCCGGATAAGGAGCGGTTAAACATACAACACGCCCCACCCACCACGTCAAATTTAGTAGTTGTAATGCGCATGCGTCCAAGCAGCAGCAGCAGATGTGACTGAATGTGAGCCGATTATCGCAGTTACGCAGTTGGTAGGGTATTGAGCATACAACTCAGAGGTCGTAGGTTCGAAACCCGGTTAGGTGCTGGATTTTTTGTTTTTTTTTCTTATTTTCTGATATTTCTATACATAAGGTTTGTTCCCGTAGCAAGTTCCCAACTGTTATAGACCTATCGAGTCTGCGCAGTATCAGAGTTCAGGCTCTGCTGCAACGTTTTTTTGATACTGCGCAGACTCAATATGTCCATAACAGTTAGGAACTTGCTACGGGAACAAACCTATAGTTATACTTTGATCAACCGGGTTTGGGCCTGGGCTTTCCTATTTCTTTTTTTAGTTTTATATTTCTGATATTTACATATTTATTTCAATATTGGGTTAGGTGCTGGGTTTTTTTGTTTTTTTTTTAGTTTTTTATTTCTTATTTTTTGATATTTCTATACATAGTTACACTTTGATCAACCGGGTTTGTGCCTGGGTTTTCTTGTTTTTTTTTTGTTTTATATTTCTGATATTTACATATTTATTTCAATATTGTTATGTTACTACTAAATTTGGCAGTCTTGAGTCATGCGCAGTTGAAGGAGCCGTGTTGTATGTTTACCCGCTCCTATTATTTCAACCATACATAATCTACTGGATCAAACCATAGATCTATCAACTTCAAGTTTTCAACATAGACCCGGCAATGACGTCACTTCCGTGCAGGATCTATGTAATTAAATTATTACCCAAATTTCAAAACAAATCATCCCATATTCAAGGAACTACCAGAACGGATTTTATAGGTGTTTTCGATTATTCACTTTTGGCTGCTGGTAGCAGGTCGTAGTGACTGAACTTCAATCGTTTATTACCGGGCGTGACGCCTAGTCTTACCACAGAGTACACCATCGAAAAGTATGAGCTTCAAGCCATAGATAAAAAAATACTTGCTTCAAGCCATAGATAAAAAAATACTTGCCTCAAGCCACGGACATTAAATATTTGACGTTT
Source organism: Galerucella pusilla (assembly GCA_910591695.1). Classification (NCBI taxonomy): domain Eukaryota; kingdom Metazoa; phylum Arthropoda; class Insecta; order Coleoptera; family Chrysomelidae; genus Galerucella; species Galerucella pusilla. The sequence continues at coordinate 67,181 of CAJUYI010000543.1, read as the reverse complement.
ATGTAAAGGTTAAGATTGTGCCGATTTCGAACATTATAATTGAAAACTGTTCTTCTAATAACACAGAAATTCATTGGCATTGGCACATGACAAGCGGTTATGAGGATCCTAAAAAATCGTGTTCGTTTTGCCTAAAAGTCGTGACGACTGAGGCGCCACGCACAAGTGCTTGAAGCCCAAATAAACGAAAGCATCATATAATGAATTTATTCAACAACATTTTCAATCATAAGTTACACAATTTTAAATCTTACTTGATAATTAATTTACATGTTTGATTAACTAGTTTCGATCGATTTCTTTCAATGCTTCATCCCGTACTTCGGTATTTTTTTTAATACCATCTCTTATTTGCGAACATTTAACTTGTGCTTTAGTTATCTCGAATCGTATTTGGGCGATTTCTTGATGTAACTTGGTGAATTCTTCCTTATACTTAATCATTTTCTTTATACATTCCGTCTCGATATGCTTCACCTCATTTAAATTTTTAGATATTCCGTTATCCATTTTATTTATTCCAACAGCAAAAAGATAATTATTATCGTTTTGATTATTAGTAAATTTCTAGTTGACATACAAATGTCAATTGGTTATTATTAACAGTTTGACGTGCACAGCCTACTTTCTTTTATATCCGAACAATGTATTTTTATTTTCATAAATAACTTACAGGGTGATTCAATTTGGTTGTTAGTAAAAGTTATATATTTTTTAATCTTGTAAATTTTTGTAAAGTTGTCAATAAAGTAGATACAAAAAATAAAACACAAGTCAAAAATGCAATTTCTTTATAGAATCACACCGATGAAAACATTTGTACAATATGTAGAATGTATACATAGATTTTACAATAGGATAAAAAATATAGATATAGTACATACTAAATCTTAATACGTAGTTAATCTTCAATATTTTATCCAAAAAACCAGTGCAAGATTAAGTATAGTAAAATTGTAGAACACACATACAGAAATTCTTAATTAAAAATTGTTGGCAACAACGTTCAAACCGTTTTACCTGCTTACTTCAGTAAGCATGCATGGCACAATTAAAGAGCTACTTTTTCATGGAAGAAAAACATCTGTAGCCTTTAAATATAAAAAAAAACAATAAGGGACAAGACAGTAGATGTAACAAAAAGAAGAAAATCTTAGGTTACCGTAAGAGTACAATCATAAGGCGTTTTCGGAAACTTACTACGGCTCACTAACTCGATCCAGAGAGGTCACGTGATGAATCACTCTGATCACCTACCCGGGAACTGTAGTTTACGAACTAATAGGTTTCGTTTTTGATCTGACAGCTAACGTCATAACAAAACATAAATCTCTTCTTCAACTTCGTCATCATCTTCCAAAAAATAATCAAATGCCAACGCCGTTAATGTAGCAAGGCCCCTTTTCATGTTTGATAAAAGCAATATATAGGGCATGTCCACGACAGTTGACATTGACAATACTTGGGTGGTAAAACAATAAACAATAGACATGATGAAAAATTATCAAACAACAAACAACTATTAACCCATATTATATATTATTAAATATGCAAGCTCAACAATTAAAATAACTTTAAGAGTACACTGAAGCAAAATCAACTAAAATCAAACACGATCTACCATTATAAATCAGCATAACCTCACTATTAAGTACCACGTGTTCTGAACGCTTTGTTTATTGTTTTACCACCTAAGTCTTGTCAAAATAGTTTGTGACGTCACGTGGACATGCCCTATTTCGTTACAACCAAAAGAATTAGGTTATGTTATATTACCCTTCAGCACAGAGTACCTGTGCCTTCAGTAATGCGCATGCGGTGCCTATAGCGTCTCTACCGACCTACCTCTCGAGGTGGGTTATGAAAAATGAACCTGGGTCAGTCATCCAGTCAACAACTCGGAAGTTTCCGAACACAGGTAGGCAACTCGGGTTAGGTAAACGAACGTGCAGGTTAGGGATCGTGTCAACCCGAGTAAGTTTCCGAAAACGCCTATAGACAATATAATATAGGGCATGTCCACGACAGTTGACATTGACAATACTTGGGTGGTAAAACAATAAACAATAGACATGATGAAAAATTATCAAACAACAAACAACTATTAACCCTTATTAAATATGCAAGCTCAACAATTAAAATAACTTTAAAAGTACACTGAAGCAAAATCAACTAAAATCAAACACGATCTACCATTATAAATCAGCATAACCTCACTATCAAGTACCACGTGTTCTGAACGCTTTGTTTATTGTTTTACCACCTAAGTCTTGTCAAAATAGTTTGTGACGTCACGTGGACATGCCCTATTATATTTCTTTATGGGTACAATATTTATAGTTTCACCTATTCGCCGATATAATTGGTTGACAAAAAGAAGTATGACAAGTATCTTATTATAAAAATGGCTCCTTTCAGACATGCGCATTTAAAAAAAGGATCAGAAGCTTCGCTTCTTGTGATATCGGCGCAAGCGCATTTGCATATAAACAAAGATGGAAAGGTAAACAAATTAATAAATCAAAAATTTATTGAATCAGAACTTTCAGCTTCTAAGATTAATTACAATAAAAATTACCAGTAAAATCAGGAAACTAGTAGCTCAGAAAATGGATTTACTGGATCCACATTTGGAACAACACTACAGGTCTTGAAGAAGGTAAGCCTTTATGAATTAAAATAACAATTCAAAACGAATTCTATTAAAAGAGCTCCAAATATGTTTTTTAAGGTTAGAATCTTTAACAGATGTAAAAAATGAGTGGCTTTTCTTGCATTCATGATTAAACTTAGCTGAGAAATTTTGCTAAGTTAAAAATTTGGCATATTTGGTGGAGGCAAGGGGAGAGTTCAGTTGATCTTAGTAAATCTAACTTCATTGGCAAAACGAACGTTAGCTTAGCTGAGTTTACCTTAGGTTAGCTTAGATTGGTGGTAAAAATAATAACAATTTTCATGAGTCAAATTATTCAACAAACATGAAAAAAATACCCAGCATATCAAGTAATGTCTCAACTTATTGGAACTGAAGAAAGTAGGCATAACGTTCTTGTAAATATCCTAACACTACCAAAAGTATACGCACATTTTTGTAAATGGAAAGATACCATTTTTTTCAAGGTAAAAATTCAAGTATCACAAACAGCTCTTTTTGCATATTTAAATTCAAATGTACACGAGTTTGGAATGGATTTTTGAAATCTTGTAGATCAGTAATCCTAAAACATTTAACTGGTTTAGCAAAATACCGACCTACCAAATAGTTTGTGAAACAGTCCATTATAATATTAATAACAATTAATAGTATATAAAAAAGTCAAGTCTTAAGTTACGTCCCATTTCAGGTAACAGCTTTCTCATAAGTAGGAGGAGGCGAATCCCTAATAACTTGTATAGCATCCAAATCGTTTCTTGGCGACAACATTACAGCAATATGATATGGAGGAGGAGGTAGTTCTGAAGATGTATGAGTCATAGAACTACCTTGATCCTGCATGGGTTCATCAACTTGCTGCTATAATATTCACAAACCATAATTAATATCATGACAGAAGACAAATATTATGTTTGTTTGAACCACTATTGTAAACTGTCAAAGGATAGTTTAACACTCGGTTTAACATTACAGAGGGGGGGAATTATGTGAAAGTAATGTCAATATTTGCACATATAACCACTGAATACACCAGCCAAACAAAAAACGAAAGCCGGCGTAAATCCTTTGATATTTTGGTTTTAGTCAACTTTAATACTAATCTTGGAGGTTTTTTTTAAATGAGAATCACTTACCTCTTCAACTATTCGCATTCGCATTATAGGCATTTCTGATCCGTTATTTGATACGATTGCTTCACATAAAGATATTAAGCCTCCAAGTAAAAGAACAACCACAAGAAGAGAACAAAACACCAACACCTCAACACCTATGTTTATCTGAAATAGATTAAGATGACATTAAAAACTTACAATGACCTAAAATACACTTTATTTTACTTACTCCATGAAAATAGTATTTGGCCCCAGCTAGAAAAAATGTAACCAAAGCAAAAAATATCCAAACTCCACATTTTAGCTTTGAAGTGGGAGAAACATTGTGCCGGGTTGCTTGGGATTGTCCAGAATCGACCATCTCTGAAGATCTAGCAACTGCAGGAGGTACCCGAATATTACTACCAGATCCACTGAAAATGTACATAGACAAAATGCATCTCTTTGGTGCATATTAAGAGACTTACTTGTAATGAACAGATGTGGAACAATGTAGTGGTATCCTAGTATGATATCCAGATCTACCATTGCGCAAGCCACCTTCAATAGACTGAAATCTATGAACTGGAGTTACCATCGGTTTGGGATAAAAACTGTTGCATAAATTCCTCTGGTTTCGTCCGTAACCTACGAAAGGAAAAAAAATACAATCATTACAAATATTACCAATTCATGAGTTTTATAGCATATAAAATTCAATTATATCTTACTTTCATTATTAAATTGAACTAAATTTGCACAACATTTTCATTGCAATTAACTTATGCTATTAATTTAGCTATATATACAACTAATAACATATTTTTTACCTGAAAGTGATGGAGGAATTTGACGAACATTAAATCCACATCCTTGGCTTCGTTTATCAATCCAAAAATGCATGTGTGACGAATTCAATGTAGTCGTGAGTTACTATTAACAATTGTAATAAACATTTTCATTGAACTTGATAACGATTTAGTTTAAAATTTGGTTTTCCCAAATCGATATATTATTGCCCTACTGCAAGATTTCGTTCATTAAAAATACTTTTTAAACTACTACAATGTGAGTTTCTTACCTATAAATCATTATTCAGATAATTTCAGTAGAAATACACCTTAATATCAATAAATATTATTTTTAAATTACCAATTTTTCCTGGCTTCAACATCCTTCATTGTTGTTGTTTTGATTGATTACAATCAGTTCGATTACGTTAAGTAAAAGTTTGGATCACTTTTCCGTTCTTTTGTAAGTTGATAATTTTTATATTACTGATTTTCTTTAGTAGCATTAATATATTTTTGTATTTTTCACCTTTTTCAGCATTAAATAAATAATAAAGCCTTTTCAAGGTTTATTATATTTATCTTGAAAAGTTTAATTGTAGTTTTATAAATTTGATACTTAAAAAAGAAGAATTGGGGCTGGGTAAATTATCCCTCAGGATATAGTCCGAAAAAGGAAGAAGAGCCTCTTCTGAAGAGGTTGAGGTTAGACTAACCTCCATGTTATGTTCCGGAAAAAATTATTAAAATTTAACAAAAATCATTAAACATTAAATATGATTAACTCATTAGGGGTTTTACGACGTAAGAACATGTGTTTCTTGAAATACAATTGCAATAAACTAATGGTTTTATTTTAGGTACAGGGGTATTATACACCCAAGTTAAAGGCTTTAAACATTTTCCAGCTCCTCTCGTATTTGATCGTAAGAATTAACAAATACTAAAGGTTTTTAAGACTCACATTATTATTTCTTTTTTAGACATAGATATTCCAGAAAAGCCTAAATTAAAGTTTATAGATAAAGTTCCTCAATTGCCACCAGCTATTAAACCTCCAAAAATGCAAAAAAAGTTGAGATTTATGAGAGGCCCAGAAGACGTGCATACATTTTTATTACACAAGCAATATGGAATTATGGTAAACATTTTATACTAATAACATAATTCCTAAAGAATTTAAAATGAGTTGCTTCTAGGCGTTAGGAGGAGGTCGTTTAAAATGGGGTCATTTTGAAATGATGCGTTTGACAATTGGTAGAAAAATGAATAATAACAAAATGTTTGCCTTGTGGAGGGTGGACGCCCCTTGGCAGCCAGTTACGAAACAGGGACAAGGTCAACGGATGGGTGGAGGAAAAGGTGCTATAGATCATTATGTAACTCCAGTTAAAGCTGGTAAGTACATGTTTTACATTGTTGAGAGAATTATTTAATATATTATGTTTTTATTTTTAGGTCGTATTATATTAGAATTAGGAGGAAAATGTGAATTTAAGGAAGTGCAAGGGTTTTTAGAAGATGTTGCCAATAAATTACCCTTTAAAGCTATGGCAGTATCCCAAGACATTTTAGAAGAATTAAAAATGAAAGAGACTTGGGAAGAAGAAAATAATCAGAATCCATATACAATGAAGTATTTGATCCAAAATAATATGGGTGGTTGCTATAGATGGTTGTCACCAACAGACATGCGTTATTTTTGTAAATATACATAATATGTAAATCATTTAATAAATGTTTAATTTATTTTGTGTTTTTTATTTAATGATTCGCCCAATTTCTCCCCTATTAATGATGATATTTTGTGGATATCACAAGATACTGTGTTTGGTATCTCTCCACCAAGTAAAAATATCACTAAATTTTTTTACTTCTTTCATTATATTATCATAGATTAACATATAAGGCGACGATTTTTATAACAAAAACAATTTTAAAACTGAATAAAAATATGAAATCATGGAATTTTTTGACATAAACGTCAATGTCAGTAATTGCCAACGTGACAGGTGTATAACCTCCATGTTGAACTTTGTTTATTTGCATTAAACGAAAATTTATAAGCATGGGTCCCAATATTTTATATAAAGATTTCCCAAAAATCTGTCGGTTGTGTCTAGCCCATGGAAATTTATTACCAATAATGGAATTAAAAAAACTGGAATTTATCAAATCCATTATAAATATCAAGGTATTAATTATTGTTTACATACCAGCTATCAACTTAATAGAAGGTAATTACATTTTGTTTCAGCTTGACGAAGATAATCTACCAGAAAATGTGTGCCTAAAATGTGTCAAACAATTAGATGATATATTGAAATTTATAAAAAATTGTAAAAGTAGTGAAAATACTCTAATGGAAGTAATAAGAAAACTAGAACAAAAGTCTACCAACGTAAAACAAGAGGAAGAAGCTACGAATAGTTGTAGTTGTGATAATGATGACATAAAAGATGAAGAAGATAGCATTGAAGCTGACAATGAGTTTTTCCTAAAAGGAGTTAAACAAGAAATTGTAGAGCTTGAACCTGATATTGTCTTACAGGTAATATGTTTTTAATTTTGCATTCATGGTATAATTATGACATTGATACATATTTGGTACCAAATGTTTGATATATTTTAATTGTACTTTTTAATTTTCAGAAAAATAAAGATACACCTTTGGTCTGCGAGAACTGTAGTGAAAGTTTTTCTTCTTCAGCAGACTTGCGTGAACATTATAAGATATTTGCCAGCTGCCGTCCAAAAGAGCTCTTATCATCAAAAAAAGATATTTGTAACATTGTTGATTATTTGAAAAAACCCAAACAGAGAAGAGGGAAAAAGAAAATAAAAGAGGAGAGTGACGGAGAGCCAGAGTATGTTAAAGGGAAAAAATTAAAAGGAAAAAGAAGGTTCTTGTGCAATTTTTGTGGAAAAAATTATACTAGAAAAAATGGACTGGAGAGACACATTTTAAGTCATTCAGGTATTTAATTATTTTAATATCAAATTTTCTGTTATTATTAAAAAAATAATGATTTTGGTTGGTTGTAATGTAGCTTTTTCAATTTAGGTGTCAAACCTTTTGAGTGCAAAGAATGTGGTAAAAGTTACATAACCAAGGATACATTAAAGACTCATCTATTAACCCATACAGGCATTAAAGCATACAAATGCACAGTTTGTCAGAAATCATTCACTCAGTCAAGTCATCTGAGCTATCATATGAGGAGACACGCTGGCGAGAAACCACACAGGTGCACATATTGTAGTAAAGCATTTTTATCGAGTTACCACTTGGAAAGGCACAAGTTAATGCACACTGGTAATTATTATCAAATAAAGTTTATTTCAAAATAAAACATTATACATTTACAGGCGTTAAACCATATGAGTGCAATTTATGTGGAAAACAATTCGTCCGCAGTACAACCCTTCGAGATCATCTCTTGATCCACAGTGGAGAAAAACCGTTCCAATGTCAGCATTGTGGAAAACAATTTAATCGAAAACAATCTTTAACTAACCACGTTTTAGTACATACAGGTGGGAAAAATAGCAATAGTAGTTCAAACGTATCGTTAGGTGTAAATATGGTTTCTAGTGATAATAGTTTTAAGTATATGAATTTATCTAATGAATTTCCAGTTAATCATTTGTTAGCTGGAGATATACCACCGTATTTATCTAATTCTACAGATATTAAGCAAACGGGAGTAGATGCTTTTCTTCACAATTCCATAGAAATGAAACAGTCAGAAAGTTCAGCTAGTTTACACAGCGCGTCGTGAGATGTAAAGAAAGTTTATATTTATGTACAAATATTCATTATTTGGTTGTCCCAGGGATAGTTGGGTAGAAGTCTCATAAAAATCTTTAATTTTGAAAGATTGAGGTTAGTGTATTGAGATATTTGAATTTTTGTTTTATTTCCAAACTTCTACTGGGTGTTGTATGGGAAAATGATATACAGATTCAGGAAATAATTATGTTTCTGTGAGTGGAGGCTAACCTAACCTAACATCAGGACGTCTAGAGAAGTGTATATTTTGAGGTGTATGCTGTTCTCCATTGAATATGTATAATTTAGTGTAGGTATATATTGAAGATAATTATTTTCCTACCTTTCTATTATTTTACAAGGAATGTCTTTTACAGTTTGTACTTTTTTTCTTTTGTAACTGTTTTCAGTAATTTTGTTATGTTTTTCTATATATTTATCATGTGCAAGATATTTGTGAAGATTTTTTATCTATTTTCACTACCATTTTGCTAAAAAATGTTATAAGATTTGCTGTAATAAAGTTTGATGTTATGGGGGGAAACACCACAAAAATGATTTCTTATTTCCACTAATATGGTTTAAACGTTTCAAAGAAACGTTCCAGTTTGGTGAAAGTATGCAAAATTCATAACAATGTTTATTTATATTTAACTGTTAAGCTCTTTGTTATACAGGGTAGCGAGAAAGTCTGGCACCAAGTCATTTTCTTTGAAAATAATTAACATATAATTATCAAATTTTGGGGTTATAAATGGTATTGTATTCTTCGTTTTTTTTGCAGTTCCCCTTAAAAACGAAGAATACAACAGTGTTCATAACCCTAAAATTTGATAATTATTATGTTTATTATTTTCAAAGAAAAAGACTTGGTGCTAGACTTTCTCGTTAACCTGTATATTGAAACAGAATAATAACCCACTCAAACAGAAATGACACCTGTGGCATGGATGGTCTACTTTTTTTTATAATAACCATTAACAATGGTGATATAGGGAAGTACATTTATTAAAATCATATATTTTTTTTAATTTCCAGGGTACTGAATATAAAAAATACTCACCTGCACTCATTTTCTTGTTGAATATGTACTATTGATTGAAAATATGAATACCATTGCACAATGTATGATTACAATATGTTACAAGGTAAACTATAAAAATTACATACCTTGCTACTACAAGTAAAAAAGTGAAGTTAAATCAACCAGTTTTCATTTAAAATTACAGAATTTCGATGAATTATGCGAAGCTATAATTACTTGAAGAATGGTAGGCATAAAATTTAAAATATCGCGCCAAATTTTTAATTATTAAATGATAAAAATTGGGTGTAGTTAATGTTTGTGATTTTTGTGAACACCTCGGCTGCATTATTCACAATAAATAAGTAATAAAAAATGGTTTATAGGATGTATATTGTGTAAATTTTATTTATTTTTTTGTAGTTTTTTTCAATATGTTGAAATAAATATTTTTTATCTTAAACCGTTAGTTTTATTTGTCTCGAACGGTCTCAGGATAATCACCGTATAATTTCACCATAACACTCCTCAGTAGGGAGATTCGTGAAAAGGGGATGAAAAAAGGTAAAAA